>CAKNYM010047236.1:61677-111968 GCA_932195095.1 Andricus curvator | reverse complement strand
TAATTATTGTTTTCATTACTTCCATAATCACGTAATTAATTTGTTTAAAAATTCTTTAATCATCAAAAATTAAAAATAATTTTGTCTTCTCTGATGATTGCTTAATTTTCTGGCACTTCTATCGTAATATAAAAAATTAATTAGTAATATTAAAAATTCTGTACATACTTTCAACTTTTGTATATATAATGCTACAGTGAACTATAATCAATGAATAAACTCACAAAGTTCACAATGAAACTTTTAGAATAATAACAGTTCTTTAAAAAGTTTTTGTATTTTGCTATATGTTAATTTTCAGAGAAAGGAAATGATTTTTAATTCCGTCAAG
Source organism: Andricus curvator (assembly GCA_932195095.1). Classification (NCBI taxonomy): domain Eukaryota; kingdom Metazoa; phylum Arthropoda; class Insecta; order Hymenoptera; family Cynipidae; genus Andricus; species Andricus curvator. The sequence goes on along the minus strand of CAKNYM010047236.1, from coordinate 111,637 downwards.
TTGTAGCAAGCTGTGATACAGATTAAACGTGCCCCCGTAACCTTACAGTATCAGCGTTACAAAACAGTGTGACCTTTATGTTCCATCCCTGGAACACGTGTGACACTCTAGTGACATAACAATTCTATTACTCTGCTCTATATTAGTTACATTACATTATGGCCAATGGCCATACCACGCTGAAAAACCCAGTTCTCGTCAGATCACTGAAGTTAAGCAGCGTTGGACGCGGTTAGTACTTGGATGGGTGACCCTTCAAGAATACTGACATGAGTGCTGTTGGCACATCGTGGGTGTGGTGAGCCCACACTTGTAGTTATTTATAACTACAAGAAAAACCTAGAAACACTACCCGAATCGGGTAGTGTCACGCCTACCCTGAAAGGGAAATGGTTTAATGGTATACAGAATTCCAGAACTGTTACGTATCCTTACGACCTTTATATTCCGTTCTGGGAACATGTGTGACATTCTAGTGACAACAGTTCTATCACTTTGTTCTATATTAGTTACATTACAGCATTCCAGAACTGTTACATATCCTTACAGTAACAGCCTTACAGAAGAGTGTGAGATTTATGTTCCGTTCTTGGAACACGTTTGACATTCTAGCGACATAACAGTTCTATCACTCTGGTCTTTATGAGTTGCATTACAGAATTCCCGTACTGTTACGTATCCTTGCAGTAACGCGTTACAAAACAGTGTGACCTTTATGTTCCGTTTCTAGAACACGTGTGGACATTCCAGGGACATGACAGATCTATCACTCTATGATATATATGAGTTACATTACAGAATTTCAAAACTGTCAAATATCATTACAGTAACAGCGTTACAGGACAGTGTGACCTTTATGTTCTGTAATTGTTATGGAACACGATTGTAACAATTGTATGTATAAATGTTCCCTTTTTGTTATGTAACATTTACAGAACGTGTCCGCTGGGTAAATGCCTACGACATATATACATAGAAATATTTTTGAAAAAACTATCTTTACCTTGAATTATAAATAAAGATAAATAAATGATTAATAAATGATAAAGCATCAGGAAAATTTTGGACAATATTCACCAATTTTGACACAGCAAGCGCAGGCCTTATCGGAAGTGGGATAATAATTGGATGCATTAAACATTACATTGCATTCAGTTTTCGGATGGTCACTCCAATTGCTGGATACACTTTGGGATTCAATAACTAACCTTTTATTACATCTAGGTAAAAATCCAGGCCCGCCTCCAAGAAGCAAGAGTCAAATTGAAGCAACATCCGCAGCTAGCGTTGATGAAGAGGAAACAGAAACAAATCCTAACATCGATAATTCACCAACAGGTAAAAAAAATGCTTCGAAAATTATACAATATTCAGTTGTAGTCAAGATAATTATTCGACCAAGTGAAACGCAGCTCGCGCTCTGTATTGTTATTTGCAAATTGAATCGAATCCAATAGCATTTAACACGGAAGACGCAGTAGCTTCTCCATCAGTATTTACTGAAATTGAAAATTTTTGTAAAAATCGAGCCCGACCTGCACCCCATTAATCAACACTAGATACTCTTGAAAGCTTAGGCATACAAGCCACCATAGTAGTATGAGAAATTATGAGAGTAGAAAGGACAGCATTGGGAGAAACACCATTAAAAGCTAAAGTAAACGCCGCTTTGAAGACTCTGAACGCTGTAAAATGATTAAGATGGCCGATAAATACCTCAAGTTTAGGGGAATCATTCAAAAATCCTAACATCCTTCACGAAGAAATAACTATTCCAGTGAAACAAAAAACGGCATCCAGATTGCCATCACAAAAAGAAAGAACACCATTTAAGGAAAACAATGACGAAGAAATCCAACTGGCAAACCCTAATGAACCGACCACTTCCCAATCTAATTTGACGAGAAGCCCAGGACCCTGGAATATATATAAGAAATTTATTAAATGTAGATTCCGACTACAGAATCCATACTTTAAATTTTGAGGTGTGACTACGCTTTTCTATAATCCCTTTAAATCATACAGATTTGCAAAATCATAACGTACAGAAAACTATAATTCGGTTTACTTAAAACAAAGATCTTGAGAAATTCGTACGATTCAGAAAAACTAACTCTGGGAAATAAGATCCTACTATCTCTCCTATTAATCACAACATGCGTTTCAAAAGAAGATTTTATTTTTTATTCTAATACATGACTAAACCACTGCAATTAATATAGTATACTAATCTACTTTTTCTTATTTCTCTTCAGGTGACGGATCGAGGAGCAATATGAACCGACTTAACCTGCTAAACTTTCTCCCTGTTCTTTTAGGGTTTGAATTAATACCGGCCCTTTTTCATTCCTACCACCATGATCTTGTCCTTGAAACCCCTGGCCTTTATTTCGAAAAATTGATCGACATTCGATTTCCATTTAGTGATTGGAATATCATTTCTGTAATCAATTTGAAAGACCTCATTGACTACGGAATAACTCTCATTAGACAATATGAAAAGTTCATACGTTACAAAAGATGTTGAACGAAAGTAAAATTAATCAACTCATCTCAAAAATCAAGGTATCACTTGATTTTTCTCACACTTTAAATGACACTCCTTTCGGTTCGGATATAATTAATCTGTTTCAAAAAATTCCACGTTCATATTTACGTGGAAACGATAATTAAACCCACATATTCGAAATTTAAACACCAGCAGTTTCTTAAAAGCTGGCTCTCCTATATTTCACATTCTATAATTGATTAAAAAAGATCGACTATGCTGAGAATGCAAACTTTTATAGTCTCTGGGTTTCCGAAACTCGTGATAGATTAAAGCCAATAGCTGAATATCGCCAGGAGAGCTGGCGAAAATTCACTACTATCTTATAATTTGCGATAATGAAAAAATGGCACCCCAGAACTCTCACAAGAACCCAATTTCGCCTCATATCATCAGATATTGAAGAAAAGTTCCCTACTGCGTACCTCCCAACCAATAATTCTTTGCTACAATTTTTGGAATTGTCAGATATCCAAACATTCAAAACGAATGGTACAATTATTTTATACGCATCTATTTCTCTTCCACAAACGATAAAATTCGGATTTTATGAACTGCATGCGTCATATGGGTTCTCTGCACTTCCTAAAACAGAGTTTATAACCACTTATATCAAATCAAAAACTAATTATTTCGCAATCTATGATAATAACAGAACACAGTTTTTCACAAATAAACAACTGCACCAAGTGTGTAAATCAACTTTCTCCGGAAAAATGTATTTGTTGATGCAAAAACTGAATTATAAACTCGTCCCGTATACACTAGAATGGCGAGCAGGATGGATTTATTTTTCTCCCCATGGTCAAAATATTCAAATTAGCTGCCCGCCATAACGGCAAATGTCTTTTCCATTCAAGAGTAAAGGCTTATTTGAGATTTTACCAAGTTGCGTATTCACAGTAAATAATACTCAATTTTTGGATTTCAACACATAAAATCAATTTAGGGGAAGAAACCATAGATAGATCCTATTCTATGGTCTACACCCCAAAGTATATAGAACCCCTAGTGAAAAACATTACCTTTCTAGGAAAAATTGAGAACCCTGAATATTTTTCTGATGGCATAATTATGCTGCTTTTCCTTATATTTAGAATCATCACCACTGCCATTGCAGTAACTAGTCTGCCAAGCGTGGTCTACCTAGAATACTTAACAGATCAAACAACTAATTGGCCATCTATTTCTCTTAACCGTTTTCCTACCTCTGATCCGAACGAATCATTAAATGCTATACCTGACATAGTAACACCATAGTACCTGCAAAGAGACAACAGTTTTCTAAAAATAAATAAGCAACACTAAAACAACAATCACTAATGACGTTTTATTAAGCGATATCATAATTTTATAAACAAATAATAACAGCCAAATCGTTGTTTACTTATATATTTTATACATTTTTCTTTTATAAACTTCCAACCTTATTCCAGAGGATTACATTACAATGAAAGCACATTAAAAAAATTTTCATAAAAAAATTAAGGTTTCAATTAAAATTATATGGGGAAAATATAAAAATTAAATGATGAACGAATTATCGTGAGAATAATAAAAAAAAAATTTAAATAATACTTTCCCAAATACAAAAGACAATTCATTATATCTCGGAGGAGTCCGATCTCTGGACCATCAATTGTTTAGTTCATGGTTCTGCAAGAGCTTTGGCTGATTCAACTCGAAGGCTGAAGCCGACGATGGGTCAAAAGATTAAAAGATTGTTGCATTAACTGAACAAGAAGATTGGCTGGGCAAGACAGAATGCGTCCCGTGTTCAGTGTGTGATTGACTACATAACATCTGGTAGACCATTCACATAAAGGATTCGAGAGTTCGCCCAAGAACTAAGGATCTACAATCACACACTGAACAAATCAAAGCTGCTGGCAATCAAGCAGCAAATGTTTGACAAAATACGGGTGTTATCTAACGCAAGGAGGAGAATACAGAAGACCATAAAATGCTAACTGCAATTTTGCCCCCGATCGAAGGCTGAAAGACAGGAAGGTCAGTAAAAATTTTAGCAATAGATCCCATTGTAAAAAGTCAATTGTATGCCAAAAGCTCTTGAAGAACTAAACAATTAATTTTTCAGGAATTTTAATTGCAAATCAATGATTCAGTTTCTCAGCAATCTATTTTGCCTTACATATCAATCTGGAAACTTTGCATAAATCTATATAAAGCATGAATAGGAGAGAGTCTAACATGGAAAATTTGGAAGGAGTACGTAGAAAACGTATGCCCCATGTGAAAGGGAAAGGATAGTTTTTAATAATAATAATAAAAAATCAATAAAACAATAAAAGCACTATCAAGTATAGAATATATACTCAATATATTGGACTATATGTACATATATAATTAAAAGTTTGTCATAAGAACAACCGCGGGATTTCGCCGGGAGCGGGTGCTAATCTGAAAAACTGCACCCGCTCCCAGCAAAATCGCGGTAAAATTTCAGCCGTAAGCACGTCTTACGACCGTGAGATAGCTGGATATAGTCTACGACGGATTCAATACGATGATCTGGCAAAAGTCTCGTGCACCCTGAGGACACGGAGCGACCCTAGGACGACGGCCTTCTCTGCATCTTCCCCGCAAGCGTCTTAGCAATTTGTTACGTACTTTCTCTCACCTGCGCTAGACAAGACCGCTAAAGAGTGCACCCAAAAATACAGCACGTGCGTGTATGAACAAAATTTTGGACTTGTGTGATGACTATGAACCTCTAACGACCTTCACTCCATATGACCTCAATTATCTAGCTCTATCGGTTACACACTTTCCCTCACACCTCAGCCAGATTATTTATCGCTTAAGAGTGGACCCAAAATTTATTTTCTATCATTAAATTATGCATTTTATGATGAAAAGATATAATTTTAACTATTCACTGTTCTACTTAAATGTTACTTATACACTATAAGGGTAAGGATCTTTAAATGAAAACATACCATTGTACATTTCGATTTAGTTAGATTTATTGAGTAAAATATTTTGAAAAGAAAAATAGAATACACATAATAATCATAACATTCGACGCATATTTTATAGTAAGAAAAGTGTTGCTAATTTCGATGATGCTGTTTGTGTACTTGATACAAGAGCATTATTTTTTTTACCATATTTACCACCACTTAGTCATCGTTTTCTCATTGGAGAAGGGCTTTTCTTCCATTTATTTTTCTTTAACAGTTTTTTTTGGAAATTCGCGTAAAATATCACCATTTTCTTCTACATTATTCGTAAAGAAATGATTGAAGCCTTACAAAGAATAATTATGATATATATATATATATATATGTGTGTGTGTGTGTGTGTGTGTGTGTGTGTGTGTGTGTGTGTGTGTGTGTGTGTGTGTGTGTGCGTGCGTGTGTGTGTGGGTGGGTGGGTGGGTGTGTGTGCGTTTGCATTAGAAAAGCATGGATAACGTCTGTATGAATATCTGCGCGAATGAGTGAAATAAATGTAATTTCGCGAGAAACATTTCTTACAGGATGTTTTCCACTTACATAATTTTGCTCTGATTCTCCCTATATCCCCTTTTAAATGAATAATTATTTCTGGGTAATCACTAATATTACCCAGATTCTTCTCCTCAGAAAAATAAAATTTTTTGAAAAGCTCGATGAGCATACTTCGTGCAGCTTCCTGTTTCGACTTCTGTTTACTATCAAAATAATCACCTACTACAGTGAGAATCTTTCGACAGTATAGATTTTTGATAATAATCCTTATGTATCCTCATAATCCTCACTGCTCCTTTTGAGGTGTTGACCAGACACCCTCACTTGTCTCACATTCTGGGTTCGAGAAACCATACTCTGTGCTGAGTTCATAAAAAACTGCTAGTGGAGACTTCATTGTCGCTATCTCACCTTTGGGAAGCAATTCCCATTCTACATATCTACCTTTATCTGTAAGAAGAAGGATCAAATGGTAGAATTTTGGGGTTTTCATGGATATCGTCTATTTCGGTAATTTGTAACTCTTCTAATGACAGCGGAAATTATACAGTGCATTTTTAATACATTTTTTCACACCCTTTTAATTGATCGTAAGGGTGGCTCCCTAATACTATTTTGAAAAGCAAAAAGCTCCACAGCCTCATATATAATATATCTAAATTAAGAGTATCCCACGAGAATGTAAAAATATGAAACTATCACTGTTAAAAATGTTTGCAATTTTAATATACATTCAATATAAATTTTTATATCAAGTCTGAAACCTCGGTACACGAAATCGCTATTAAGACGCTATGTATATTAAATTTCATATACCGCAGATATTTGCACTTTGCACTAATTAAAAATAATTTTGGCAGTCATTTTCAATTATCAATAATAAAACATAATATTTTCTTCTAGATAAATATAAATTACACTGGTTTCTGAATTTCAAAGTTCAATTAAGCAAATAATTGAGAAACCTAACCCCAAGCACCTGAACTCACGTTAAAATTTGAACATCCACAGCGTATTTTAAGAGAAATTCCACCCGTAATTTGTACTTTAATTATAAGTAACAATTTAGTCAACGAATTTAAGGTTATGACTTTATTTTTTAATATTTGACAAGGTTTGAAGGCATCAAAGCACTTGGTGTTTTCACGCACTCTGTTTTACCGACTTTAATATACATGTATATTAATTTTACAACATGATGGTATATTAAAATTAATTTACGGTATATGCAAATGACTTTACTCGCATGTATATTAAATTTCGATCAGATTTTTTTAACGTTCAAGAAATGTATTTTGTGATAGATATTAATGTTACGTTTACACGATTCTAAAGCTTGAGTAACAGGACATGTATTTAAGATTAAATAAAAAAAGATGATAAACGGATTATCATTTTGGCATTCGTAATAATAACTGCGCATATATAAAATTATCAGGCAGGTATATGAACCATTATGAAGCATGTATATAAACCATTATCAGGCAGGTATATAAACCGATAGAAAAGAACATTTGTTCAGTTACAAATTTGCTTGTGTTTTTATCGTGTAAAGTATTACTACATAAAATGATAATCAATCCGTTAAATATAATATCGTTATTGACAATAACGTTCAATGCGGAAAAACTCGGCATTCAGCTTTCAGAAATAACACCTGAGGAGATACATCTACACGATGTAATAGAGAATATTATAAGGAGAAATATGTTTGATTCCTCATTTATTATTGAAAATGTAGTTGACTTAAAATTTAGTCATGGGGATAGTCAAACTGACATACAACCGATTGAAGATGAAGAACAAGAAGAAGGAAACGGTTATGGTAAAGTACCTAGTTGTTTATATCAAGAGGAGAAAGTCAATTTCAACTATAAAAAAAAGCTGTTGACTATTGGAATTCTGGAAAGAAAAAGCGTTTATCTTTTGCATCCGTTCATCAAAGGTTCAAGTAGCTTCGATCAGAGCGACAATTGAGAAGATGGCAAGAACAAGTCAAAAGTGGTGGTGAACGAGAAGATAAGCTATACAACGTTGCAAAATACACTTTCGACAATTTGAAGGAGGCTATTGATTCGAAGATGAAAGCTCAAGATATAGATCTTCTAAGATGGACTTCACATGAGAAGCGTGAATTGGACATGCCATGCTTTAAAGCATCACGTTGCTGGGTATGGAAATTCAAGAAACTGCATAACGTTGTTTCGCGAAAAATCACAAAATTTATATCTGTGTCATCTTTACATGAAACTAGAGATATAGAACAAGAATGCGATGTTTTTGAAAAAAATGTCAAATCAGAAATTCTGAGGTATGGGGAAAGCAACATTTTCAATTCCGATCAAAGTAGCTTCAATTTGGAATTACACAGTGGAAGAACTTTGAGCTTTCAAGGAACAAAAACTGTGGTAAATGTTGTTCAATCGGTTTCCTCCACCACGCATAGCTATACAATTCAGCCAACCATATCTGCCGATGGAAGATTACTTAGAATAAATATACATACATGCCTACATAATCCCTGCTACCTTGTCTTTTGATTTTGATAATTTTTAATTTTAATAATGATAATTGTTTTAATAATAAAAAATCTTGATAAATAATATATAATATAGTATATATATATATATCACTTCGGTATTCGGTTTTGATTCCTTGGGAATCGAACCGAAGGGCCTATGACAAAGCCACCGAACGCGTCCTCGGGTTGCGGATAGAGGGTCCCTGTACCAAGGGTTTCTGCTGAATATGGTTACAATAATTAATAAGCAGTTGCGGACAATTGTCCAGGGTGAGGTGTCTCAAACAATCGAACGCGCAGGGTTCCTGACAATGGTTTGGACAACAATGCCGACTACCCTAGAGTTGGGGGAGCCAATCAAGACGGAGTCAATTCGATTGACCGGCAGAATCTCATTACTTTTAAGTGGACGGATCGACTCAGGGACGACCTGCTGGAGTGCTATGATACCAGTATGGCCCCTGAACGAAAATTGGACCTGTTTACAATTGGACCTATGTGGCGAGAGATGTATGAACAACGCGGCTCAAAGAAAGGCGTAGCACGATGTCGGGAGAACTTGCTCATCGATAGATGTGTCTGTAAAGACGCAGCATCCTATCTGCCATTTCTATCGATGGCCTGGATTGATTACCGGAAAGCTTTCGATTCAACCTCCCATAGACTTATTATCTGTCTGTTGTAAAGCTTAAAGGTTCATCCACACATCGTGAGGTGCATAGAGAGATTAATATCGCTTTGGAAAACCAGATTTACTAACTCATCTGGAAAACATCGTGTGATCACTAACAGTATCATCTTTGAGAGAGGTGTGTTTCAGGGCGACACTATGAGCCCTCTCCTCTTTTGCCTCACATTATTGCCACTATCTCTCGCACTTCGCCATTCCGAAGGGTACCTCTGCGGCAAACCTGGAAACCGAAAGCATAAGTTCACTCATGTATTTCACATGGATGATCTCAAAATCTATGCTGGAAATCAAGAGAAACTACTTCTAGCTCTAAAAATTGTCAAAGAGTACACTCAAGAGATTGGAATGGAGTTCGGGCTAGAGAAATGCGCCAAGGTTAATTTGAAGAATGGAAAACTTAATGGCATCCTCGAAGATCTTAAGCTCGTTGACAGAAGCGCTATACGACACCTTTGCGCTGAAGAGACCTATGCATACCTGGGCGTGCCACAGAGCCGCATTCAGGAAGTGACATCTATAAAGGATACTCTCCGATGCAGATACAAAAGTCTCATCCGACGGATATGGTCTTCCGAACTGTCGGCAAGGAACAAAGTATCTGCAACGAACAAGCTTGCCGTCCCCGTAGTACTCTATTCATTTGGAGTAGTTCCCTGAACGAAGGACGAGCTCAGATCCCTCGATATCGGCTCCCGAAAGGTTATGCACATGAACAAAAGCAGGTACCTCAAGTCTTCTGTTCCACGACTTTACATCTCACGCCGTCAAGGTGGTCGTGGAATACTGAATCTTGAATGTCTTCACAACAGAATTATTCTGGGTACAGCAATTATAGTCGCAAATGGACAAGACCCTCTTCTGAAAATGGTCAGGAAACACGAAGAAGTGGGCAAAGGAGCGTTTCTGTACAAAGCAGCGGAGGAGGCTGCTGAAACTCGCGGCCTTGACTTCGATATCAGGGGTGAGCAAAATGCATCAAATCTTATCCATCTTGAATACTCACTCCTGAAGGCCCGGATCAAGAAAGCACAGAAGAAAAACTTCCGCGAACAGCTCCTCGATAAGAGGATGCACGGCATCTTCCACAGAAATGTGCAAGATCAGTCGATGTCGTATGAGCTAACTATTGCTTTCCTCAGATCACTCGGATTGTAGTCGGGTACGAAGGACTTCATTTTGGCATGTCAAGACGATGTCATGTCCACTCTAGCATACCGTCGCCACATTTTGAGCCAAGAAATTCCCGATGATAGCTTTATTACCATCTCTGTCACTCTTACGGCATTAGCCCGAATACCTCTCCGCTAAACGCTGCTAGAGAAATAAGAGTCAATTGTCGAAAATGAGAAGTGCCGCATATACTGGAACTTCATATTCTCGACAATTGTTTCTGTTGCTTACTTGAGGCCTGACATAGTTCTCCTTGACTTCGAGAAACGAACTATGTTCGTTATCGAATTTTCGGCACCAGCTGACAAAAACGTCACAGCCAAGGAGAGAGAAAAGAAAGAGAGGTATAAAGACCTTATAAGGGAGTTGCGATGGTTATACCCCGAATATTCTGTGCAGCTAATCGTCTTGATCATCGGCGCTCTTGAAGGTGCCAAGGTTTCATTGGTTAATAGCCTGAAAAGCATCCCTGCGTGTCAACAAAATGCTGAGACACTTGCGTGGATAATGCAGAAGGCGGTCGTCCTTGGGTCGCTCTGTATCCTTAGGGTGCACGAGACTTCGGCCGGATCATTGTATTGAGTTCGTCGCAGACTGTAAACACCTATGTCACGGTCGTGAGACGTGGTTACAGCTGAAATTTTACCGCGTTTTCGATGGGAGCGGGTGCAATTTTTCAGATTAGCACCCGCTCCCGGCGAAATCCTGCGGTTGTGCTTATGACAAACTTTTAGCTATATATATATATGTATATGTTTTGAACAAAAGCCCGGAGTGCGGGCAAACCTAGGATTGCCCGGTCGTTTCGCAGATTGCCCGAGCAGTGTCGGTCAATGTACGAAGCACTGCTTTACTCCGGGCTTTGCCCGAGGCGTCCTTGGTCAATCTGCAGAGTGCCCCTGTCGCAATGGGCAATGTGCGAAATGGCAAAACTATTTTTAATTTGTATGTATTTTACTGATCCTGATGCCGATTTAACTTTCCTAACAAGATTCGATCTGTTATAGATCTATTATAGTATATACCCCGGCGGAAAAATTATATGTAGTGAAAAAGATTAGGTATAATTTCCATTCATTTTATTCAAATAATGTTTAAAATGAATTAAAATTATATATAATTATAATAAAAAAAAATTAATAAATTTCATGCGAACCCTTCAGCAGATTAAAAAAAAGGTTTGAAATATTATTCCAATATATGTAAACTTTATTATTCAATTTTTCACTATTATCTTACAATATTAATTCGTACATCAAAAATTATAAAATATACACATACAAATCATTCAAATTCAAATAAAAAATACAGCTTCACAATTATGAATTACTTATTGCAGTAAGGATTAGAGCCATGAAATTTTGAAACTATATATAATAACTAATATTTCCCTTCATGTATAAACTATGTGTAATTTTTCCGCCTGAGGAGTATGTACAAATAACAATTAAATACATATTAGTTGGGAATGAGCATATACCTGAGCTCATCTATGTACTTCTTCATAACAATAAATAATATATTTCTTAGAGATTATCTAGTCTAGACGTCTGGATATCGCCAAATCAATTAATGCTGGGATACAGCCCTATATGGTATCGGTTGTAAAACATAATTAAAATGAGCATTTCGAAGACTGGAAAATGTGAAAATGTAGACTTAAGTCTAGATGTCTTTGCCAGGTCTGTCTAGACAATTATCTAATGAAAATTGTACCATTGGTTCAATTATTGACCAATATTGGTGAGAGAAGCGACGTACACACCCTAAGCTTGATCCCAAATTGGACCAATGTTGAGTCTTGGATATTTCTGACTGGGTATTGAACATAAACAGTTCTCCTGCATATTTAATTTTTCATCAGTTTGAGTTCAGCAGCCAACTTAAAAACTTCGAGTGGAAACATTACCAGTGCACTATAATTTAGACCAAGTTACTAAAATGTTTAGCAACAATGAGTGACACCAGGGCAAGTGATGGTGCGATCAATGAAGTGAATAGTGATATGAGAGACAAGTTCAACGAAGAAATAAGACATTTAATTGAAATTCAATCGGACAACAGGATTCTTATAAATTCTACTTCACAATACCAAGAAATAATCAAGGAAGTAGAAGAAGCTAAAGTGAAAACAAAAAAGTCCTCACTGGATTACAGACGCCTCAATCGATACGATGTTATGTGTATTGTAGGAGTTAAAAAACGGATTGTGCCAATGAGTGAAGCGACAACTGACATTAAATACTATGTGACGAACGATGAACTTTTTGATGTTATTAATGCTGCGCATGTTGAGTGCGGTCATGGTGGTCGAAATAGATTAGAGAGAGCTTTATCTGTTAAGTACGCGAATGTTACAAGAACAGTTATTTTGACTTTCCTCAAACTGTGTGTTACACGGAGAAACCTTTTGCTGTACTATTTGCTAAAAATCACACTAGATTTTACTATTTCTAGTTTGCAATGGAGGGACAGAGCGGAACTATTGTAATGTTTACTACTTCGAGTAGTAACTTGTAATTACATGCCGAACTACCAAATTAATTGGAATCAAATCTAAAAATGTTCAAGTATTTACAAACCTCTGTAATAAACCAGCAAGCAATGTATTACAGCCACTTACTGCAATATTTGCAAACAACTATAGTAACGTCGAGAGAGACTGGCGCACTGATTTAGTAAATGACTTAGTAAAAATTGGTACAGTCGGATTAGCAGACGAAAAAAATAAACCCAACACGCGCCCGGTCGCGTTGAAGGTCACGACACACTTACTCTTTTACACAAGCATACGACGTACATGCTGACTATAGGCCTATAGGAGTATAGGATATCGAAGTATTTGACATGATAATATTTATTTAAATTTCAATTTTACAGTACATATGATTATATAAATGCAGTTTATACATTTATTATATACATACAAGAATATTATATTACAAGCTGAAACAGAAAAATGTCATTAACATAAGGCTTGTGGGAATCGAACACGGGTCTCCGACGCGGCAGCACGGCGATATTCCATCCTGCTAAACCAAGTTATGCGATTCAGAAATCTATCGCCTTTATGAAGTAAATGCTAGCACTTCAATTAATTTTCATTAAATCCTTCATTGATTGTTCACAGAGATGGCATTTTTCAAATTCTAAGCACCATATCTTAAAACGTAATCAAATATCCTAATAACGAGATTTTAAAATAATTTTTTGCACTTAATATGTATGGTATATGTATATGGCCAACGGCCATACCACGCTGAAAAACCCAGTTCTCGTCAGATCACTGAAGTTAAGCAGCCTTGGACGCGGTTAGTACTTGGATGGGTGACCATTCAAGAATACTGACATGAGTGCTGTTGGCACATCGTGGGTGTGGTGAGCCCACACTTGTAGTTATTTATAACTACAAGAAAAACCTAGAAACACTACCCGAATCGGGTAGTGTCACGCCTACCCTGAAAGGGAAATGGTTTAATGGTATAAAAAAAAATATGTGGTTTGTTTTTCAATTGTAATTTTTCGAATTATCATAATTTATTGTAATAAGGATCTGAACTGAAGATCTACAGACTGTAATTAGCAAGTTGAAAATGAAATAAAATTTATATTTTAAAATAAAAATATTGTCATGGTACAATTCATATTCCTACAGACAATAGTAGTTCCACGTACAAATTTAGTCTTTTATGTTATTTTAGATACTTATTACTTCTATTCTTTTAATACAATTTAATAATGTCTCTACTAATTTATCCTATCTAGGATTTTGCTACAGAACATACTAAGAATTGGTATTATCAACACGAAACTTTCATATGAAAATAGTACAGCTTACTACCACTGTATTAAAATATACTGTATATAAAATATTTGACAAAATTCGTGATGCTTCGTCCTTTGAGGACGAAAACGGCTCAGGAAGTGGCGTATTCTTTACTCAATATATTTTGTACGTTAGGAACTCCTTTTGTCCTTCAATCTGACAATGGACGAGAGTTTTCTAACCGTATCATTGAATCATTGAAAGAAATGTGGCCTGATTTATCAGTAGTTCACGGAAAACCTAGACATTCGCAGAGTCAAGGCAGTATTGAAAGAGCCAATCAGAATGTGGAGAAAATGCTTGTTGCATGGATGGAAGAAAACAACTCGAGGAAATGGAGTGAAGGTCTCAGATTTTGCCAACTGCGGAAAACAATGCTTTTCATCGAGACATCCAACAAACCCCATTCGAAGCTAGGTTTGGTGAGTACTTCGAATAACATAAATAATGAAAAAGAACTAGTTTTAAGCATGAAATACACTTTCAGAAAAATCTGTATTAAATTTAATACAAATGTATATTGCCTTATGTTGATTTAAATACAAAAATATGCAAATATTTAAATTTAAGTGCAAAAGTATTACCTCTACTATTTTTTTACTATAATATAAAAAAATAATATTAAATAATTACATATTACACATATTGCACACCTTCCAGATTAAAAGATTTCAAATACAAATTTTTCAATTAAGTGCTCCAAGAATGAATTGAAAATAATGACAAATTAAGAACATAATTTATCAAATTCAACGCTCCAAAATGAGAAGACTTTAGAAGTTGTCATTGAAAATGTAATTATTTTTTATTTGGAAAGGTTCTAAAATATTAAACATTTTAAATGCAACTTGAAAGAAAAACAGTTTTAAATTGAAAAGTTCAAAACTTTGCAATTTCAAAAGTGGTCTGATTTTTAATTCAATATTTAGAAAAAAATGAAAAATATTTGGCAATCTATGAAATATACAAATATAAAAAAACTGCATTTGACACATTATCTGAAAAGTAACGCGTTGCGTTTACTAAAAAAGTAATGTTCCCGGTAACGCATTACTGTTAAGCACTGGCAAAAAGTGTCCTTCATGCTAAAAATTTCATTTTTTTATAGGAAGGAAAGCTCATATTGGTATACAATCGATTCCAGATTCGATGAAGCTATTACTTCGAACACAAGAAGATTTGGAGAAAATTTTGGATCCAAATTTTGACAATTTCGAAGTCAACTCGCAGGTGCTGGATGAAGACAACGAACTAACACCGGCCAAATTGCAAAAGGTTGATGATTCGAGTTCTGTAGAGGAGCGAAATGTTCGGCAACAGGACGACTTGGACGATTTTCCTTGCGAATCTTCGGACCCAGTATGTTGTGTTTGTGATAACGAAACTCCAGATGCACAGAAATGTTTCCAGTGCCAAAGAAAGGTCCATGTTATGTGTGGCGTTGGCACAAGTGACAATCAGAAATAAGGCGTTGGATCTGCACTTATGTGTACAATTTGTTTTAATAAAAACAATATGTTTTCCAACAAAAGAAGGGCAGTGGAAGGGCTACAAGCAGATGAAATGAAGCAAGCCTCTAACAAAAAGTATTACGAAATCCAAGTCGGAACTTCGGTTAAAATACCTATTCCTAGCGTGGATAGGAGCAAGGGAGACTCGCGAAACTTAATTGGAATTATTATGGAGGTATCCAAAGACGGTTTTTATACAGTAGGCACTCAGAACGGTATAATTAGGTCATTATATTCTCGGAATCAATTTGCTGTTTGTGAAGAAAAGTTTATAAGCCTTAATGAAGTTCCTAAAAAAAGCGTATCTATACGAAAAATAAATGGTGAAGAGTCATTTTTCGGTCTTCAAGGATTCGTAAAATGTAATTGTACGAAGAAATGTATCAATAATGCTTGTAAATGTAAAAAACAAAAACAAATTGCAATGTAATTCAAAATGTCGTGGCTCTAATTCCTGCTGCAATAAGTAATTCATAATTGTAACGCTGTATTTTTTATTTGAATTTGAATGATTTGTATGTGTATATTTCATAATATTTTATGCACGAATTCATATTGTAAGATAAGAGTGAAAAATTGAATAATAAAGTTTACATATATTGGAATAATATTTCAAACCTTTTTTTTAATCTGCTTCAGGGTTCGCATGAAATTTATTAATTATTTTTTTAATTATAATTATTATGTATAATTTTAATTTTATTTTAAACATTATTTGAATAAAATGAATGAAAATTTTACCTATTTTTTTCAGTAAAATACATGCAAATCAAAAATAGTTTTGCTATTTCGTACATTGCCCATTGTGGAAGAAGCACTCCGCAGATTGATCAAGGCCGCCTCGGGCGAAGCCCGAAGTAGAGCAGTGTTTCGTACATTGCCCGACACCGCTCGGGCAATCTGCGAAACGACCGGTCAAACATAGGTTTGCCCACACTCCGGGCTTTGCCCACAACATATATACACATATATAAATCCAGAAACTTGAGTCTGGACACCCTGTATATTTTTTCATCCAAGGTAACCCAAGAAAATATAAAACTGAGAGTTCAAGAAATGTATTTTGTGACCGATATGGATTTTACATTCACAGATCGCTAAAGCTCTAGCAACAGGACAATTGATTGAGATAAAATAAAACAAATATAAAAAATCTTGTAAAAAATATATACAGAACGAATAAAAATATTGATTAAATGTAAGTAAAATGACTATTTTCATGATGTTTTTCATATCATCTTAACTTCAGCGTTTCAAAATATCATCTCATTTAAGATTATGATAAACTAATATATGTAGCATTACAAGATATTTTATAAAAATATTACGTAAGAATTGTGATAATTGTTAATTGTTTTTTTGGAATAAACGATGCACTGTCAAAACTAGAGATCTCTTTTTATGGTATAATTTTTTGTGTGTCCTGTTTTGAATATATGTAATAACTTCATCTTCTTTATTCATAATGTGTCCCCTAAGGGTTTACATGACCTCCGTTTCATATAATACTTCCGCATACGTAATATACTCTTATCCTTAGTATTTACTGTTATTTACAACTATTTACAAAAAATATTATATCTAGATTCTTATTTCTATTTTTTACGATAGCGCAATTTGGGACGTGTTAGCGAACGAGTAAGCGAGCGATCGAAAGCGAGAGTACAAGCGAGAGCGGGGGAGAGAGCGATAACGCAACCGCATCTTAATCTACTTAATCTACTACATAACCACTCAATTACTTACAAATCTTTACGCTTCTAATCTAGGCGACTTCCATGTACTTTTTCTATCATTTCTCTTGTACCTCCATTTTGCCATGTTTTTCACATCCATTCTTTCATTCTTTCTCATTCGCTCCTCTAGCCCCCTCCAAATCCTTCATCCACTCTTCCCCCAATCTATCCGGCCCTAGAATATTTACCACATTCTCTTGCCAGCTTCCTTTATCTTCCATTCCTCTCCTACTTCTTTCCCATACATGCTCCCGTGTTTCCTCTTCCCATTAACAGATTCTGCACTTTCTGTTCTCTTCCTTTTCCCAATACATCCCTTCCCTTACATCGTTGCCCAATCTAAATCTCGCTATTCTAGTTCATCTTCTTTCTCCCCATCCATTTTCTATATACTTTGGTACTTTTTCCTTTTTCATCATCATATACCATTTACTATATCTCGATTCCTCAATCATTCCTCATCTTTCTTTTAATTCTCTTTTCCTCTCCTTTTTTTCCAATTCTTCATAGTTTACTCCAGTCCCGTCTTCAATATCTCTAGCATTAGAAAATTCCCTCCTTTCTTCTTCCCATATCGTTAATTCTCTCCCCCTCCCTCTCCTTTCTTCTACCTCCATCAAACACTTTCTTGCTGACTGTCCTCCCTTTCCCTTCCTTAGCTTCGTCTCAAATTTCCATGCCCTCTTTTCCGTTCTAGTACTTAATTTATCCCTTTTCGCTTCTTCTCTCACAATATATCCCGGCGTCATCCAGTCTACCCCTATGTACACCTTATATACCTTTCTTGTAAACTCTCAATCTCTTTCCTTTCTTTCCATCCCCATATGTCTGCTCCATAACCTAATACCGTCCATATCAGTGTATCGAATAACCACATTCTCCTCTTCCAATTTTTTTAACCTTCTGTTTCCTGTTCCCTATATCTGTTTCATTACCCCTGTCGCTTTTTTTATCCTTTCTCTTATATGAGCTCTATGATCTCCATTTGTTTGCAAGGTATATCCCAAATATTTAAACTCTTTTAATTCTACTAACTTCATTCTCTTCCATATCCCCGTCCATTCTTTCTTTCCCATTCTTTCTAAACCTCATTGTCTTTGTCTTTTCTACATATAAATTCAACTTTTTGCCATCTAAGTATTTCTCTTTTTATTTCTCTTTTTATTTCTCCTATAATTAGTTCCATCTCCTCGTCCACATTTCCCTCTCTCATTTTGATATTTCTGAACTTTTCTTTAAATTGTTCTTTTGCTTCCATTGGCCAATCCCCTTTTCCTGCTCTTTTTACCTTTGCTTCCTTTTTATCCATATTGTTAATACTTTTTTCTCCCTCTAATGTCACTATTATGGGAAAGTGATCCGAATCTATATAATCCCCTACCTCTAAATTCTTGACATTCTCTCTTACTTTGTCGTCTACTATCACATAATCAATTACCGTTCCCCTTTCTCCTCCTGAGCATGTATATTCCCCTTTCTTATCTCCCTCTATATTTCCGTTTAAGATGAACCATCCCAACTCCTCCTAGCTCTTCAACAATTTCTTTCCTCCCCATTCAGTATCTTATCTTCGGATTTTCTTCCTTGCTCTCCTCCCCATTCCCTTCCTCCTCTATCTCCTCATCTCGCATTGAAATCTCCGCCTATTATAAGCCTAATATCTTCTCTATTTTCTTCCATCATTTCTTTCATCTGCTCTGATTTCTCCTGCATATGACCGTTCACATAAACCCCCACTATCGTCCACTTCTCTCCTTCCATCTTTACCTCTTCTACTATTAATCTATCTTTTTGTTATTTTTTTTCTTTGTTATCCTTCCCTGTTATACATTCATTTCTTGCTCCAATCACCATTCCTCCCTTTGCTCTGGCTTTTTTATTCTTCCTCTTTGCATTTTGAACTTGCCATTTGTAACCTCTTGGTAACCTTCCCTTTACTTTTCCCATCCCTTTTCATCTAGCCACGTCTGCATCGTTACTTCTACATCCCATTGTACCAAATTTCTCATAAAGTCCCTATCCTTCCTCTTCAATCCTGCTATATTCCAGTAACATATTTTCCATTCTTCCCTACTTTCGCTTCTGGTCTCTTTGTTTCTTACAATTTCTTATTTTTCTATCTCCCGTTCCTTCCTCTCCTAGTTTCCCGGCACCTTATTTCTTACTAACTCTTCCCTATCTTCATCCCAATCCCACCATACACCTTCCATCTGTCTTCTGCCATACCTAACCCACGTTCTCATTCCCTTACTTCATTCCTCTTCCGCTATTTGCCTTAACTTATACTGCATCTTCCTTTCTACCCATGTCAAATCATCCTCTATTCTTTCCGAGCTTCCATATAACAACCTGTTCTTTCTTATCCATTTCCTTTTATGTTCCCATTTTTTTAGTTTCACCAGTACAATTTTTTCTCCATTTCGCGTTCCCTTTCCTACACTTCGCACTTCCTTCATCTCTACTTTAGTATCTATCCATTTTAGCACATCTATCACTCCTTCCTTCAATTCCTTCCCTTCTAATCTTAGACCCTTTATCACTATGTTTCTTTTTCTTTCTCCTTCTTTTCTTTATTATTAAATTAATTTATTATTCATATCTCCATCTAGTCTGAAAAGACGTTAAAAATTTCTGCTATTCTCTGATGATAATACAGATTCTTCGAAAAACACTTCCTTCACACTCTGCCCATTAACTTACCTCAAATCCCACTGCAATTTACCAAATTCAGCAACACACAATCACCGCTACCAAACACCTTCATGCCGGAAACAGAAGTCGAATATAATAACTTCATACTGTTGTTTTCAATGTGAAACAAATGAATATGGGTTCTAACCAGTTACAGATACTCTAGGGAGAGTTGAGACACGTGTTCTTTTTCCATTGTTCGCCCCTGTACCGAAACTTTGATATTTTCATTGGACGCGAAAAGTTTGAAAGTGTTATTTTTATGAATGCTGTTGTTTATAAAATTTTAAAAGTATTATATGTGTTTTTTTATCAAATTTATTCAGAAAAAAGATCTTCTCCTTTCGCTCCGCTGGGATTCGAACGCTAGGTTGACTGATTGCCGGTCAGGTGCTCTACCACTAAGCTACTAGAGAGATCAAGAGAAGAATCCTTTTTCTGAAATACGCTTTCTTTTGCAAGATGTTATGTTTTAATACAAGTCAATTTTACTAGGAATCTGTATTATCATCGGAGATGGTAACAATCAATCAGAAGAGAAATCTTTTCACACACCGTGGAAATGGAAATCGGTTATGTTTTAATAAAAGTCAATTTTACTAGGAATCTGAAATAAATACAATCTTGCAAAAGAATGCGTATTTCAGAAAAAGGATTCTTCTACCGATCTGTCTAGTAGCTTAGTGGTAGAGCACATGACCGGCAATCAGTTGACCTGGCGTTTCGAATCCCAGCGGAGCGGAAGGAGATCTTTTTTCTGAATAAATTTAATTAAATTTTTTTTTAATTTATAGCTCCATCTAGTATGAAAAGACGTTAAAGATTTTCTGTATTAGAGACGATCACTTTGATCGATATTGTAGATTTCCATTTTCACGGTGTGTGAAAAGATTTCTCTTCTGATTGATCGTTACCATCTGCGATGGTAATACAGATTCCTAATATTATTTGTGTTTCAAAATAAATATTATCCTTCCCTACCATTAATATTAATTAATACTTGCATTTTGTTGGATTTTTATAAATAAAATAAAAGTTGCTTAAAACGGTGAGAACTTATTTGTACACGTAATATAATGTTCGTGAGATGAGTGATGTTTCTATTTTGTATTAAATTCTTTTGCAAATAAAATTGAGATTTGAAAATCGCGCCAATTCAAGCCAATCAAAATTCATAGAAGGTCAATTGGTTCCGGTATAGTGGCACCAATCACAATAGAAGTACCTCGTGTCTCAACTATCCCTTGAGGATCTCTACCACCAGAGGTATCATTTTAGTACCAAGCGACACTCTATTTTCTGAGTCTTATTGTCATACCTGAAAGTAGCCCTGAAATAATACTCTTGTTTTTAAAGTGTGATGAATCGAATTTTAACTATAATAAAGTACTCATAAGTATAAAATTAATAATATGTTTGAATAAAGCAAAATGTTCTACTAATACAAATATTTGATTGGAAATATTCTGTAGGACAATACTTTGATTAAACTAATCTTCTTTCTGAGTGTAATTTACTGAGATAATTTTAGAAAAATTTACTATTCAAAGTGAAAAGTGACGAGGACTCAAATTGGTCAAGATTTTGGCACTCACACATGAACATTTTGTGAAAAGGAAAATATTTTATATATAAACTTATTTATAATTTAATATTTTAAATATTTAAATATTTTATTTCAGAAATATTTAAATATTTTATATACAGAACAAATAAATATATTGATTAAGTATAAGAAAAAACGAATAAATTTTTTCATCCTCAAAGCGTTTAAAGGGAAAATCCTTTGTTCTTAACTTAAATTTTTGAACTCAAATATTTATTTTTCCAAAAACTCTTATGAGCAAGAGAACAAGAAGTGTAAAAAATCTTTAGGAAATGTAATGGACAATTTTTGTTTTGTTTTGTTTTTATTGCCTTCAGACGAGTTAAATCTCACACCAAATAGATGATGTCCAAGAAAATACCAAAATTTTGACCACTTCGCTGACGGTGAATATTCAATAAAATGGCTATATTTAGCCCCATAAACAAGTATACAATAGCACAACACTATACACAAGTTTTGCACAAATTAAAAACATTAAATTTACCTCTAGAAGTTTCTTCATGGATCGCCACCCTGTCATTGGTGTCTGATGGGTACATATTACTTTTGTAGGAAAACGATTTCAACTTATCTCGAGGCCTCTGAGATGCTGCTATTTTTTTGTAGATGTATGTTAATAACTTTTCTTGAAGATTATGTGATACTGCTCACTTTTCTAGGACTAAGTTGCTAGTTTACCTCGAAGACTCTGGAATACTGAGACATACGTTCGAAAATCTTCTAAATAAATACGGTGTCGTAAACTAACGGGGTAGGAAATCGGAATAAGAGACGGTGAAGTAGTCACATTTAGGGCATGAGTCAAAATGAAAAAACTGGCACACCCACACTAATAGGAGACCGTGAGACGTCGAACAACCTATCTATCTTACCTTCATAACGAAAAATTTCTTTCTGAATCAAAGACATAGCGAAAAAATTAATCCCTCTTTACAGTTTCCACTTTCCATCGGGACTTCCCTGCCCACATTTAAAGTACAGTATATACATATATTCCATCAGCTTTTTATAATGATTTGACATGATTAGTTTATTGTGAATTTTTAGAATATATTTACAGTTGCAGGCACACGAGTCAACAATATATCACAGCATCTTGCTGAAAGTAGGTCCCCTCCCTTATTTCAATTAGGTATATACATGTGCTCTCCCAACTTTTTAGAATGATTTAACATGATTAGTTTAATTTTTGATTCTTACATACACCGAGGATTATATTTTTGAAAATCTTCTCCAAAAATGCAGTTTGCTGAATCAACTCTAATAATTCTCCCCTTCCAACATACAAAACAAACCATGCATTTTTAATATACTTCCCCCCCCCCCACCAGGTGGTGAAAAAGACGCGGGGCTGATGCTCATACATTACATTTTTTTCAGAGAATTTTCCGAGGAGTATTAAATGCTTTCCCAACCGTCAGCTCCTCGTCTTTCTTACCACCTAGAGGGGGGAGAAGCGTATTAAAAATTCATAGTTTGTTTTGTAAGTTGGAAGGGGAGAATTATTAGAGTTGATTAAGCAAACAGCATTTTGGGAGAAGATTTTCAAAAATATAATCCTCGGTGTATGTGAAAATCAAAAATTTAACTAACCATGTTAAACCATTCTAAAACGTTGGGAGAGCATATATATGCACTTAATCAAAATAAGAGAGGAGACCTACTTTTACCAAGACGCTGTAAGATACTGTTGACTCATGTGCCTGCAACTGTGAATTTATTCTAAAAATTCACAATAAACTGATCACGTCAAATCATTCTAAAAAGCTGATAGAATATATGTATATACTTTAGTTTATATATGTGAACGGCGAAGTCCCGATTGCAAGTGGAAAGTTTAAAGAGGGACACACATGATACCATAAAAAGAGATCTCTAGTTTTTGCAGTGCAACGTTTATTCCAAATAACAATTAATAATGATCACTATTCTTGCGTAATATTTTTATAAAATATCTTGCAATCCTAAATATTAGTTTATCATCCTCTTAAAAGAGAGGATATTTTGAAACGCTGAAGTTAAGATAATATGAAAAAAAAATATGGAAAAAGTCATTTTTCTTATATTTAATCATTATTTTTATTTGTTCTGTATATATTTTTTCACAAGATTTTTTATTTTTGTTTTGTTTTATCTCAATCAAATGTCCTGTTGCTAGATCTTTAGCAATCTGTAAGTGTAAAATGCATATCCATCACAAAATACATTTCTTGAACACTTAGTTTTATATTTTCATATTCTTTTGGGTTACCTTGGTTGAAAAAAATATATAGGGTGTCCAGACCCAAGTGTTGATTTATGTATATACATATATTAGACTGGATACATTTATCAAAAAACTTTTTGTGAAGGAACATTACTTGTTTAGATGTATTCAGTACTACATTCCTTTGATTCAAGTAATTTTTCTCAGTGTACTTATATTAAATTAAGATTCAATAAAGTCTCAAAAGTTTAGACGATTTTGACACAGTGTACCACTTGTGCAACATCAGAATGTTAAATCATTTTCATAAGAAAAAATTAAGAGTTAAATAATAGTACGTGGAGGATGTTAAAAAGAGTTTTAGAAAGGAGTTTAGAGAAAGTGTTTCCCCATTCGACTCCTCAACCCCACTGCGCACACGTCGCAACAGTAGCCTCATTGTATGTTGATCGCGCACTTATTTGAAATTAATAAATATATACATACATTTTTTACAATATATAATTATTACAGAGTACTAAAGAAAATATGGGGCCGTACACGTAAAAAGGGCCCTTACGGTTGATTTTAGCTTATAAGATATTCACGTTTTTCTAAGTTGACGTCAAAATGATTGTTTTGGGCTTAAGTGACGGATGATGCTAGGATCCATACTGAATCTATTAGCATTATATTCATGTCTCAAAAGCAATTGGAAGTAGGTATATTTCATGTTAGAAGTCGTAAACTTTCGTCATAGGCTAAAAAAATGATGTTGAAATTTATTTGCAAAATAAACTCAACGTGTAAAGATTACTCAAATTTTAATTTTAATTTATGATTAGTTATTTTGAGTTTATTTGAGGTTCAACTCTTAAGAGAGCACTGGTTTCTTCCGTAACTTCACCCCAAAATATCTAATATTTTCCACGAAATGAAAGTCAATAATAGTAAGGCACCACTATGGGCCGACTACCCCCACCCTACCCTACATCCCGTTATCAGCTAGACCGCGCTCGTATCGGTAGGTTTAGTGATTAGTCCAAGCTTAGCACCACTATGGGTCGACTACCCCCACCCTGCCCTACATCCCGTTATCAGCTAGACCGCATTTGCATCGGTAAGATTAGTCCCCGCTTATCTCTACTAGACAAGATATAACTCGTGAGTGAAGATCGAAATGAATTTTTATCAGGTGATTGTCTCCTTTGCTATATTTGGAAAATGTTTTACAAAAATGTATTACTTCTGTCAAATGATATTTAGACTACAGTATGCATTTTTTCATATACAAATTTTTACAGAGTCTATATATTTTTCAATTACTATTTGAATAATTTTTTCATTAGCTCGAAATTAATTTTTTCTTTAACTCAAAATTAATTTTTATCAGAAGGTTGTGTACTTTGTTATACTTACAAACCTTTTTACAAAAATTGATCAACTATATAAAATAATGGCTAGAAAAAGGTCTGAATTTTTTTAAATAAAAGCTTTTATAGAATTTAGATATTTTTCAGTTTAACTATATTTTTAAATTTATTATTTGAATAATTTTTTATTTTCCCTAAATTTTACTTATTTTCTAACGCTGGAGAATGTGTTTCAATGAAAACTATATATCATGCATCTTAATACTGGTCAACCAGTCTGTTCAAATTTTTGCCCCGAGATTATACTCTCTGGTCATGGTTAGAGCTGATTTCACAGAAGAGTAGGCCTCGAAGCATCTGTCGTCGGAAGATAGTAAAATCTGCAGAGATAAAGATAGCCCTGAAACCATCCATCTGAAAACTGCGTATACTAGCTAATAAGAGGAAAGGACGAAGAAAGAAAACATACTGATATAAGTTTAATGGTATTTATTGTATAAGAAAATGTCGAATTATATACACATATTCTTCTCAACTTTTTTCAGGATGACTTAACCTGTTTAGTTGAATGTAATTCTTTTTAAAATATTATTTTTCACAGTAGATGCGACATGGGTCAAAAATACCCCACCGATCTCGTGATATATAATATCAATGTAATAATCGTTGAATTTCGACGAGAAATATTTGTAGATTACATTTTTGAACTCGACACACTTTTCATGGTTCATTAACTCAAAAATATAACTCTCGGATGGTTCGGTTATTTTCATAGAAATGCAATGCTCAGTTAATAATTGTACAATTTGAGACACGCAATCTTCTACTAAACCACACAAATTTTTAAGCATTCCAAAATACTCATTCGCACACAACAAAATATTTTTCAAACCAATGAAACTAGCTTTTTTCATAGCAACTGCAGGCACGAAAACTTTTTGTTTCTTGTTGTTACAAGAATTTTCACCATTTTCACTATCTTCACAGTCGTCATGAGAAGGTATTCTGTCAAAAAGAATGGTGTTTTCCCCGAAGGACGTCGTGAATTTCACTTTGTAGTCGTTAATATTGTGTGGCTCTCGGTCTGATGAGAAATATCACTCATTTTCGAAGTAGTCACTAATAACTTCAAACTGCTCCTGGAATTTGGTCCATGTTGCTGCCCCAAAAGTGATTCCTTGTAACTTATTGGACAGAATTTCTATAATAGGTTGAAAACTGCCGTCTGTTTGCACTTCAAGTCCAACAATCACGTTTTTACTGCATGATTTATTGAGTGCGTAGATTGTAGTCAAAATCAGATGTCTGTTTGACTTGCGCGACGGCTCCACTTCAGTCATATGAACTCTTTTTTTTAGACGCAGTGGTTACAGTAGATAAAGAATTTTCAGTAACTTTTTGAACATCAACCATAGTTTGTGACATTGTATGTTCTTCTCTAAAGTCTCAAAGATACTGTGTAGCTCTTCGCTGATCATCCAGAGTTTTTATGTAAAAGAGGGGTACAATAGTTTCAAGAGTGGGAGTAAAACATGTCTAAACACGCTTTATGCAGGTTTAAGCACATTTTGTACAAGTCTAGACAAGCCCTATTCGATTATCATTGGTTAAAAAAGTAATAGTGAAGATGAAGATGAAAATATAGTAGTATGAGAATAATAATAAGGGAGTGGGGAATGGCATCTTTGAATTCAGATAATGAAATTCAGAATAATTATTATTCTAAAAGAAATAATTTTATTGAAAATGTATTAATAAATCTACAGAGAGTATACATATAGTATTTTGAAAAATAAGATAGAGAGTTTAGGAGATACAGAATATGCATGCTCGTATCCGCATTATGGGGAGGCGTGGCAGCAAAGATTGAGTAGATAGTAAGCACTAGGATAAACAGGATGGTCCAAAAGATTAAGATAGAAAATCATGTAGTGAGTGACAGCTAGATGATTTCCTCTGGATCTTTCCCCAAAATATCTGCATTTCCTGGATATGAAGTCAGTCTAGCCAGTTTGCTCTCTCGTGCAACATCAAACTGTCATCACCGTGTAATTTTCGCCGAATAATATTGAAACATAAAAGTTTTTAAATTTTCATGCAGTTGTGAAGTGATATAAAAAAAGTGTGTATTAAAATTAGTAAAAGTTTTTATGAAAAATTAACTTCATCTATTCTCTCGTGCAACATCAGACTGTCATCACCGTGTGCTTTTCACCGAATAATATTAAAACATAAAAGTTTTCAAGTTTTGTACAATCGTGAAGTGATATAAAAAGTGTGTATGAAAATCAGTAAAAGTTTTATATAAAAAAATTAACCTCAGTTTGTTACTTCTAAATAAAATGTATCACAATAAGCAAATAGACGAGATGCAACTGTAAGAGGAGACGATGTGCCTGTCCTTATGGCCATTAGGAGATATCAGGAGTTACAGAAGGAAACAGAGTTAAAACTTGATGAACTACATTTGGTTGCAGGTACGTAAAGTATCACGTATATTTTTAATGTTTTTAATTATAATATGTTTGTAAGCAAAAATGAAAAAATTGATATATGTTAACTTTTTTTTCTTTCATTGCAGAACGGCTCCAAGCCGCAAAAACTAGGGCTCAGATGGAGGCTGATGCAGGTTATTACCACAGCATTAGAATCCGGATAGAAAATGATCTAGCAAAGGCCAAAGATGATTCAAGAAAGAGGCAGAATCAGGATCCTACTTCACAGGATTTCAGAATTAAAAAACCAAAAAATGCAGCTAAGATTATTATGGAGGAAGATGATGCAGATTTTATACCACTTTCACAAAATGTAGAGGATCTGCGTAAAAAGAAACAGGAAGAGGAGAGCCTGAGAAAAGCTGTTGAGGAGCTGAGAAAAGCTTTTCAGGAGAAAGATAAGCAAATGAAAATGGAGGACAAGAGAGCGAAACAAAGGGTAGCTTATAGGAGGAAATTTGAGAAATCAAGAGAGAATGATGCGAAAGAAGAATTGACTCTAAAAACCAGAATATATTTCAAGACTCTGCAAAGCAAGAGCGCTTGAGGAGACAGAAGGAGAAACAGGATGAGTGGAGAGTCAAAAATCGTGAAGAAGAAGAGAAGAAAAAAAAGGAGGAAGAGGAGAAGGAAGCTGAAAAGAAAAAGAGAAAGGAGGAAGATGAGGAGAAAAAAAGGAGAAGGAGGAGATAAAAAATAAAATAAATTTAACAAATTTTGATTTTCTTTTTTCAGTATCTCAAAACACGATCCAACGAGGTGGCGGTTCAACGCCCAGTACAAGACAGGGTGAAATCATCATCGCAGGTCCATCGAGGGCTGTTGATACGCCGCAACAGGACATAATTAACCGTGAATCGAGGAGAGTTCAACCTGCCACCGTAGCTGAAGCAGTTGCTGGTCCATCCTGGGCTACGGAGGCTGCCAGACCTTCTACACCGGATATGCAGGATGCACAGCCAATAGGTAGGAATGAGAGAATTAATAATGAGTCCCCCATTATTATTAAAATTAATGAAAGTGACCAATTCATTGAAAAATTCGGTACAACTGGGAGGAAATTAACTTTTAAAATTACACCTCCTGGTGAAAATAATCCTGTCACTTGGTTAGAAGCAGCTTTTTTGGACATTTATGAGTACATCACTTCTTGGTGTGAAGAGAGTGATCTTGTGGTGTTAGTGTTTTGGTCAGATGGGTTTAATAAGGGCATAGCCTGGCAAGCATTCCTACCATTAAAGGATCTTTATTTTGAAGACTTATGGAAACTTGTAGAGTCCGTTGTACAAAGTGCCATAAGTTTCAACATAGATGATACTTTTGTGGTAGAAATTCCCGGATACGTGTACCAGCCGGTAAGGGTAGAAAAAAATTAACAAAAGGATTCAAAAAACGATCGGTCTATGAAATTCAAAATTCGTCGAACACATGTCTATCACAAGCTATAGTTGTAGCCATCGCGAATGCTGACCTTCAGTCAGATAGAAATAACACAAATTTTAAAAAAGTGTGGGAAAGCATGCGCAAAAGATCGGGTAGAGTTCAAATTAAAGCAGCCGAAGAGCTCACGCGAAACACTGGGGTAATAATACCAGAGAGTGGATGTGGTTTACCCCAGCTGATCGCCTATCAAAATTACTTAGCAAGGCGACAAATAGCAATGGTGGTGTACAATTTTAAAGATTTTGGGAAGGGAAACGAAAAAGCTTTTTACGACGGTACCTCTGTAATCACAAGCACAGGGGATGTAGTTAAACAAAGCATTTATTTATTATATGAAGGGCACCCTGAAAATCACTATAGTGCAATTTTTAATTTAATTGGGTCCGGAGCAGCAAAAAAAATTTGCATACCCTGTAACAAGGCATACCATCGAAAAATCGATCACAGGTGTTCTATGCGATGTGACACTTGTTACAGCTCACCATCCTGCAAGGCTGATAATATCAATAATAATATTAAATGTGGAGACTGTCTCAGACACTTTTATGGACAATAATGTTTCAGAAAGCACACACTTCCTGATTCATTTTCTACTGGAAAAAGTATCTGTTCCGTCTTAAAAATTTGTGACGGGTGCTCTCAACTACTCAATTCTGAAAAAACCAAAAAAGGGGCTACGCATATATCTGGTTTTTCAGATTGTAGTACGTGTGAGAAACTCTGCCCCAGTAATCACTTTTGCTTCATGACACCTCTTGAACTAAAAAAAAACTAAAGACAATGTGTTGAAGAAGAAAAAAGTAGCTTCTATCTTTTACGATTTCGAAACACAACAGTGTGAAGAAGTCGTAGGAGACGAATCAACAAACATTCACAAACCTAATCTGTGTGTTGCACAACAGGTATGTGATGAATGTATGAATGATTCGGATCCAGATGTAAGGTGCAAATGGTGTGGTGTGCGCCAGTACATCTTTGATATAGACCCTGTAGCTCAGTTCACAGAGTTTGCTATTCGCGATTTAAAACATTTTGACGAGACTGTATGTATTGCACACAATTCAAAGGGTTTCGATGCTCAATTTATCCTTAGTTATTTGATTAAAAAGCAAGGAACTAATGAGCCTCCGAAACTTATTTTGAATGATACTAGTGTAATATTAATGACTGTCAATAAAACGCGATTTGTCGACAGTCTAAACTATCTGCATATGCCCTTAAATGCTATGCCGGCTGCCTTTGGTTTAGACGAAGCAAAGAAAGGTACTTTCCCTCACCTATTCAATACGCCACAAAATCAGTCTTATATAGGACAATTACCCGATGTTGAGTATTACTCTCCTGACACAATGTCTTCAGACAGTCGTAAACGTTTTCTCAAGTGGTACGAAGAATGCATTAAATCAAAGTACATTTTCAATTTTAAAAATGAGATTAGAAGTTATTGCATTAATGACGTTGACATTCCGCGTAAGGCTTGTCTAGCTTTTCGATCACTATTTATTGAAGTAGCAGATGTTGATCCCTTCGTTGAAAGTTGCACTATAGCTTCAGCTTGCTCCGTTGTATTTCGGAAAAATTATTTGAAAGCTGATTTAATAGACGTTCTACCGAATGAGGATTATAGACTAGCAAATAAACAGTCAAAAAAAGCTGTCGAATGGCTTTTATCTGTAGAACGTGAGCTTGAACAAGAAATCATACATGCAGGACGAGCTCTAGAATTTCGATTACCTGAAGGGGTATTAGTTGATGGTTATCATGAGGATGGCCTTGGCAATAAAACTGTTTATCAGTTTCATGGCAGTTATTGGTATGGCTGTCATCGTTGTAATAACTCGAATCGAGATAACAAACTAGGTGTAGGGAAAAATTCAGAAAGTATGAATGACCGCTTCGTACGAACACGTGGACAAACTCAACGACTTCGCGGAATCGGATACGAAGTTATTGAGATGTGGGAGTGCGATTGTGATAGGCTAAAAGCTCAAGACCCTAGATGAAAAGAATTTTTAAAAGACCATCCTCTTTTGAAGCACGGTGCTTTAAACCCTCGAGATGCTTTTTATGGAGGACGAACGGGTAATACATTTTCGTAATATCGGGTGAAAGACAAAACAAAAATTTCTTATCTGGACGTTTGCTCCCTATACCCATATATATCAAAATACGGTAAATTTCCTATTGGTCATCCCAAAGTGTATATTGGTGATGACTGTAAGACATTAACTGGTTTTGATAATAATTTAAGTAATGTCGAGGGTTTAGTTAAATGTCGAGTATTACCGCCTACGGATAAGTATTTACCTGTCCTTCCTGTTCGTATGCATGGAAAACTCATGTTTCCCTTGTGTTATACTTGCTGTAAGTTACAATTACAACAAGACTGTCCACATATAAATAACACAAGTGAACGCGAAATAGAAGGGACATGGGTTTCCGACGAACTCAAAGCGGCGGTCAAAGATGGCTATAAGATAACTAGCATTTTTCAAATCTGGCAGTATGAGGTAACAAAATATAATCCCCTTACAAAGACAGGTCGTCTATTTGTAGAGTACATGAACAGATTTTTCAAGCTTAAGCATGAGGCCAGTGGATATCCTTCTGAATGCACTACTGATGAGCAGAAAAAGGCGTATATCCAAAAAAATTTTGATTTTGAAGGTATTCAGCTGGATCCCGAAAATATTAAAAAAAATCCTGGTCTCCGTTCTTTGGCTAAGTTATGCTTGAATTCTTTCTGGGGTAAATTTGGACATGAGAATATTTACACTCCATGGGTTTATAAGGATGAAGCCGTAGCCCCTTCCCATATTACAAATGTAGTAATAGCCGCATACACGACCGCGCAAGCACGCTTAAAATTGCATGGTTATTTGAAAAAATTAGATCGCCGTGTACTCTACTTTGATACCGGTTCCATAATTTTTTCCAGTCATAATGAACCTAACGAGTACTATCCAGATACAGGTTGTTTATTAGGCGAATTTACAGATGAGCTTGATGTTTATGGTCCTGGGAGTTTTATTGAAACTTTCGTCTAAGGTGGTCCTAAATTTTACGCATTCAAAGTACGCTCACTAAATGGTCAGGAGAACTATGTCTGTAAAGTAAAAGGTATTACCTTGAACTACAAAAATTCCCAGCTCATAAACTTTGAATCTATCTGTGATCTCGTCGTTAATAAGTCTGCCCCGATTAAATTAAACTATAGAGCAATTCGCAGAACCGCATATCACGATGTAGTTACAAAAAATGTGCATAAAATCTGCCGACCAGTTTACACAAAAAGGTGGTTAATTGATAATCATAATTCTCTCCCATTTGGTTATGTAGAAACTCATTAGATAAATAGTCTCCTGAATTGTATATTTTGTAGTTATAAAAAAATGTAATCTCTCATTCCTACACATCTGTGTAAGAAAGCATCTTGGCACTGAATAAATAAATGCGTAGGTACGCTTTTTCTTTTTGGTTTTATTTTATAGGGAATTTTTGTGCACAAGTAATTAAAACATTCATTTTCATGATTTCAGAATGGCTCTTTGAATCGTCCGACAATACAAGCATCTGCTGTAGTGGTCGAGTATTAGATGAAACAGTGTATCCAGTGGACTTTCGTTTCTCGCCTCAAAAAATCGTGGATGATGGAGAATATATGGATTACCTAAATATCGGGGCCCAACCATACACATTCGAGGATTTTACTTCGATTCCATAATTTGTTTTCAAAAAGGAAATTATTTTAACCTTTTACATATTTATAATTTTTCTTTGAATATGACGTAAAACATGAGTGTGTCTATGATTATTATCTTTAAAAATACATTTTTTTAAAATTATTATTAAAACCATGATTATTCATATAAAATTGCTGAAAAATAAAACAATTACATTGTGAATAGTATAATTTCATTTGTCTGTCTCTACTTATTTCAAGCAACCCTAATATAGCTGAAAATTAACTTTTTGCGGTGGGGTAGGGCGACAACGACGGCGGCGCGGCGGGGCGGAAGGAGCACGCCTTTTTAAGCTTTTTTCTAGGCGTGTGGCAGAGGAGCGGGACGTCGAATTATAAGCTCATAGTGGACGTGTTGGGTCAGGGGTACCAGTTCGAAGCCCTGACATCGGGACAAATTAGCTAATCAAGATGAGAATAATTAGTTTTTTCAAATATATCTATATAAATGAAAACAAATTTTAATTCAAATTTAAAATCATAGGTTCCTACTCCAACTAAGATATTTTCTAATCGAGTAAACAATTATTATTATGTAAAAATTACAAGGTTTTACCAACGATGCATCATTTTTCAATATGGACACGCGCTGGAAGCATCCGTTCACGTCACTGATATGTGGTCCAACAGGTTGTGGTAAAACTTTTTTCGTAAAAAAGTTTCTTCGAAATCTTAATGGGATGTGCGATACAAAAATGGATTATATAATTTTCTATTATTCAGAGTAGCAGACGGCCTATAAGGAATATGGAAAAGAGATAGATTTTCGCGAGGGATTACCACAGTCTTCTGATTATTCTACTGATACGAGGCCTAAACTCATCATTCTCGACGATTTAATGAGAGAGTCTTCCAATAACACAATTGTAGATCTTTTTACTAAAGGAAGCCATCATAAAAACCTCAGTGTAATTTTTATATCTCAAAATCTTTTCCACCAGGGACATGGTCAAAGAGACATTTCTCTAAATTCAAACTATATAGTCGCTTTTAAAAATCCTCGAGATAGGGCTCAAATTCAGCATCTTGCGCGTCAGATTTGTCCTGAAGACCCACGCTTTATACAGGAAGCCTATCACGATGCCACGTCTCAACCACATGGTTATTTCTTTCTGGACTTGAAACAATCAACTCCAGACAATTGTCGATATCGCACAAGTATATTTCCCGATGACCCTCATCAATACGTTTACATACCCATAAGGGGTATAAAGGGCGCATTTGGTCTTGGAAAAGCAAGAAAAAATTTATCGTTCAAAAAGGTGGATTTTTGCCTCTCTTACTTGGCCCAATCATTGGCGACTTGCTTTCCAATTTGTTCAATTCCTCATCGTAGAACGTTCAATAATATGGAGCATGCAAGGAAAATGGTACTTATTCCTAGTGAACAGGTGGACAAAATCAATCAACAAATGTAAACGATAAATCATGCAACTTTACATAGCGATAATAATTCACTAATTATACCATCGTTACCTCGTGCAACTACACAAAAACTTCCTACTGAGGAATTGGATCATAAAGAAAATACAGATAATGATTCACATGAATTTTTGTCATTAAAAGCTATTATAGCTAATGTACCTAAATCTTTTCGTTTCAAAAGTACCTTATTACTCAATCATCTAACAAAGCCTGACTTTACCAACAAAATTAAATGGGATAAGTATGGTTCAGTGATTATTGATGGGAGACTTGTGAAAAATCAAGAATATT
Organism: Andricus curvator; assembly: GCA_932195095.1. Lineage (NCBI taxonomy): Eukaryota > Metazoa > Arthropoda > Insecta > Hymenoptera > Cynipidae > Andricus > Andricus curvator. The sequence goes on along the minus strand of CAKNYM010047236.1, from coordinate 76,907 downwards.
GGAGGCCTACTAAGCAAATACAACGAGATATCAAAAACCAATCACTCTTGAATAAATAATCTATTATAACAGACGATGAAACTACTGAGGATGAAGTAAGGTCTAATGGAATCCTAGAGAATTCTAATAAATCAATCCGTGAAAGGAGTCGCAGTAGAATTAGAAGGAACATCAGTCAAGAGAAGAGACAATCTGGCTCAGGAATGATGAAAAAGTGGCAGTCTTTTATTCTAAAATGAAGGTGCTTGAGGAAATTTACTACAATCCAAGTCATCCTGATTCATACAGTGGTGCCGAAAAAATAACTCATGCTGCACGTGGAAGCGTATCACGCACACAAGTGCTCAATTGGTTAAAATCTCAGGATGCATTCACTTTACACCGTCCTATTCGACGAAAATTTCAGAGAGCTCATTATACGGTTTCCAATATTGATGAAGTTTGGGAGTGTGATTTAATCGACATGTAAAGTCTGTCCACTTATAATGATAATCACCGCTATATTTTAGTAGTGATTGATGTTTTAAGTAAATTTGTCTGGGTTGAACCTCTTCAAAATAAAACTGCACTGGAGGTAAAGAATGCTTTTGAGCGTATTTTGGAAAGAAGTAATCATCGAGTACCCTTCTGTTTACAATCAGACAAAGGAACGGAATTCTTAGGAGTTCCTTTCCAAAAATATTTGGCGGATAATGGCATAAAATACCGTGTAACACGGGATCCCAATGTTAAAGCAGCCGTAGTAGAGCATTTCAATCGAACACTCAAGGAGCGTATGTGGAGGTATTTTACGCAGAAAAACACGCGACGCTATATTGATGCTTTACAACAACTTGTGAATGCATACAATAATGCTCGTCATTCCAGTATTAGAATGACACCGTCTGAAGTTAAGCAAGAAGGTAGCAAGGCAGAAGCTAGAGCAAATATTCAACGTCGCTTCTGCAAAGAAAAAAAAGAGCCAAAAGGAAGCCTAAATACAGTGTTGACGATCTTGTCAGAATCAGTCGTGAGAAAGGCGTCTTTCAGAAAGGTTATGAGTCTGGCTGGAGTAACGAATTATTTATTATAAGACGAGCTATTACAAGAAAAAATCAAGCACCCTACATTTATGAGTTGAAAGATTTAGCAGGGGAAGAAATAGAAGGAATTTTTTATGAACAAGAATTGACTGGTGTAAAAAATAAAAATATTGAACAGGAAGAATTTCAAATTGAAAAAATATTACAGACTAAAGGAAAGGGAAATAAAAAATAATTTCTCGTCAAGTGGATAGGCTATCCTGATAAATTTAATTCATGGATTCCAGCTTCAAATTTGAAAAACTTTTGAAAATGAATGTCGATCAATTTTACCTTATTTTACCAAGCAATTGAAATATTTTCCCGAGAATACCACTTCTAATTATATAACACAATTGCCAAATGAAATCCGCTTACAAGGACAGTGGGTAGTACCACTCACAGAAATACAATTTCCTCGTACATTTCTTCATGTGAGACACGATGATTCATTTGAAAATCGTATCGTCCTAATGAACACTGGAACTGTAGGTCTTGAATAGCCAATATATGATGGTGAACGTAAGAATAGAAAATCTATTGAGAAAGGTATAGACCTTCTTCACAAATATAATGTAACTATTAGTGTTAGAGGAGATGAGGTGAATGATGAAGATACAACGTATAGTATAGAAAACATAGTAGATCACACTGACCTCGAAAAATTGGTGAAAAAGGAAAAAAGTCGTTATCTTGGATGGAAAAAGCCCCTTGTAAATTTCTTTGAACCGGGTCTTTCTGCCGATATTGAGGCTCTTATAAATAATCTAAACAGTCTTCCAGAATTAGGCCAACACATTAAATTTAAATATGACAAATTCAAAAGCAGCTACGTACGCATACAAAAACAGTGTGAAAAATTATGTTTGACGTCTGATGAACATTTTTTGGTACTTAGTGATAAATTATCACGTATTCTTGGTTTTGCACCATATAATTTACTTCCAATTCAAAATAATGAGTATACTGCTAGACATCCGCCTAGTCTCGCCTGAGCTCTTCCGGATATTTTATTTGTTTACTGTAATATTTGTGAACCACGCGTTATAGTAGGCGATGTAAAAGCATCACTTTTACGCACAGTTCCCGTAGAGGCAAGGGATTACAGTTTTGGTACAACACAAGTCAGCCATTTTTCATCACCCAACTACATACCAGTTCTTAATACGGGATTTCCTACAATTGAAATTGATATAAGAGACCGTCTTGGTTTTCCAATACCATTTGAGTTTGGTACAATGAGTCATTACGTAGATTATTACTCTTCACGAGTGGCAGGAAGTGGAATTCCACAAATATACGTTGGAGCTCCTTATCAGAAGGGGCATGGGATCGGTAGCTTCCTCGGGGGATTATTTCGTCGTGTTCTCCCTTTCTTGACTAATGGGGCCCGCGTAATAGGAAAAGAAGCTCTTAGAGCCGGAATGCATGTTATAAATGATTTGGATAATAAGATACCTCTTAAAAATTCTGTCAAGAATCGTTTTCAAGAATCAGGCCTCAATTTGAAACGTCGTGCTATGAATAAAATGGAGAATATCATGAATGGCTCGGGCTATAAACATAGTAGGAAGAAACACATGGTTCAGTCCATTTCTAATCGTGGTACGCTTCACGTCGTAGGTCGAAATACGTTGAAAAAGTAAAAACAAAAAGTTCAAGTAAAAAAAAGAGCTTCGGTGAAAAGAAAAAAGTCTACAAAAAATAAAAGCAAAACAACAAAGTCTACAAATAAACGCACAAAATCAAGGAATCGCACAATTAGCGATATTTGCGGAATTAAATCAACGTAAAAATGTCGTTTTTACACTCTCATTCCTGTGAGTGTTTAAAATCAGAGTTAGATCTCTTTTCATTACCTCCAACGCAAACATCCATCGAAAGTTCTCAATGGGTTCATTATAAACCCGTTTCTTCTCTCACTGATGATGCGCCCATAGAGTTTGTTGTTCCTGGCCATGGTGATGAATATATCTATCTAGCACAAACTATGCTCAGTCTTCGAGTAAAACTTGTAACTCCTACCAGAGTAGCCGCAAATACCGCAGCATTGGACAAAGTAGGCCCTGTAAACAATCTTTTGCATTCGCTGTTCAATCAGGTGGATGTCTATTTCAATCAAAAAGTAGTATCACCTCCTAGTAATTCTTACGGATATCGAACATACATTGAGACTTTACTCAACTATGGCCCAGCTGCCAAAAACAGCCATCTTACATCTTCTCTGTGGTATAATGATACTGCTGGTAAGATGGATGATTTTTATGCTAATGAGGGTTTAAAAACTCGACAGAAATATTTCAGTGCTGATAAATCTATTGATCTTATTGGTCATCTACACTGTGATGTTTTCAATCAAGATAAATTTCTGATCAATGGTGTAGAGTTACGGGTTCGGCTCGTTCGTTCAAAAGATACTTTCTGTCTTATGGACAGTACAAGTAACTGTCATGTACACATTGAGGAGGCTTCACTACTTGTTCGCAGAGCAAAAATAAATCCTGGCATTCTCCTTGCACATGCTAAAGCTTTATCTCAAGGCACTGCAAAATATCCTATTACACGTGTCGAAGTGAAAGCTATGACGATACACTCTGGCGTTCACGCTGAAACTCTTGACAATGTTATCCTCGGTCAATTATTATTATCGATTAGCGATTCGAACTCGAAAGTTCATCGCCTCATCTACCCGAAACCGCCACGCATATCTATCCTGTGCATCCTCCATCCAGTTGAAGTAATCATGTCCTAGTTCTTTTAGATCATCCTTTACATTTTTCTTCCATCTGATTCTCGGTCTGCCTAGATGTCTCTTACCAATCGGTTTTCCTCTTAAAACTTGCGCCACTGTTCTTTCATTGCCCATTCTTGCTACATGCACCGCCCATCTTAATTTACACGCTTTCATTACTCTATTAATATTTGCTGACCCGTAGAGAGCGTGCAACTCATCATTATGCAGTTTCCTCCATTCACCAGTCTCTTCGTCCCTCTTTGGACCATAGATTTTTCTAAGTACTTTATTTTCAAAAACTCTAAACCTATTCTCCTCTCCTTTCGTCAGCGCCCACGTTTCACACCCGTACACAACGACCGGCATTATTATTGTTTTGTAAATTCTTACTTTGATGTTTCTAGATAGCAATCGCGATTTTAGTAGTGTGTTTGCTGCATAGTAGCACCCATTGCCAGCGTGCAGCCGTGCGTTGTTTTCCGTTTTAATATTATTTTTGCTAGTTATAATAGACCCGAGGTATTTAAACTCGTTAAACCTTTCGAATTTCATATTTCCGGCCATAAGATCCCCGCCTACAATACTTTGTTCGGATCTGACGACGGTCATATATTTTGTCTTTGATTCGCTAACTTCCAAACCAATATCTTTGGCTTTTGTGATCAAGATCTCTGCGTTTTTAGCTACGGTTTCTTTATCATCCCCTAGTAAGTCGAGATCATCTGCATACCCAAGAATTTTTATTATCCCATTGAGGGTAGCACCGGTCGGATTCACTTGTACTTGTCTGACCACGTATTCTAAAACTAAGTTGAAAAGGACGCACGAAAGTGCATCGCCCTGTTTCAGGCCATCGCGGATCGAAAACTCTTCCGATAAACTTCCGTTTGCACGTATTCTACCCCTACTGCCGCTTAAGAAAATTTCGATAAGTCTAACTAATTTTCTTGGTACACCCAAGAACTCTAGGATCCAGTACATTCGTTCGCGTATAATAGAGTCGTAAGCTTTTTTGAAATCGACAAATAGCTGATGCACTACTTCATTAAATTCCCATTTCTTTTCTAACAGCTGTCTAATTGTAAACATTTGATCGCTTGTAGAACGGTTTCGGCGGAATCCACACTGGTAATCCCCAATGATTTCCTCGGCAAAAGGAGTTAGTCTACTTAAGATTACATTGGACAGGATCTTATAACATGAAGGCTCACGTGAAATTCCACGATAATTGTTACAATTCGTTTTATCGCCTTTTTTAAAGATAGGAATAATAATAGAGGTATTCCATTCCTCCGGCATGCCCGCGGCTTTGTTATTTTTTAACTTCTTTATGGCCATTTCTATTTCTATATCAGTAGGATCATCAATTAATAGATCAACCGTGTGGATTTCACCGAGATTACCGTCAACGGGGGCTTCGCGTACATTTAATAACTTATCGAAATAGTTTTTCCATAAATTCAGTCTCTCTGTCGCATCGGCTACTAGATTTCCATTTTCGTCCCTCATTACTTCCGTTCTACTTTGAAAGCCTTTCCTTATAAAATTGATTCCCCTGTACATCTCACGCGGGTTATTTTGTTTATTATGCGTTTCTATTGCTAGTATTTTATTCTTTTCGCACTCCCTTTTCTTGGATCTATAAAGCCTATTTGTACTTTTACTAATCTAGAGATACTTCTTATGTGTTTGATCGCACTTATTTTGTAAACTAATTAGTTTGGCCTTCCGACGTTTTTCAAACCAAAGTTTGCACTCTTCGTCAAACCATGGTTTGCTTTTGGTTACTTTCTTTAAACCTATAGTAAGTTTCGCGGCTGTCTTTATCGCCTTTTTCATATTGCTCCACAGGGTTTCCGAGTCCTCCACGTAATTATCGTTATCGTCTCTCTGTTCTTGGAGAACGTCGAAACTATTAGAGATCTCAACTTGATAATTCAATATTTCTGTTGGTGTTTTAAACTTATCTATATTGAAACGAACTGTTGGCTCTGTGCGGCTTCTTTTCTTACTTAACGCTAGCCTAGATCTTAGTTTTACATTACTGACGTCATGCAAACTTTCCGACCCTATTGTAGGCCTATACATCGGTTCTTTTCCAATTTTCGCGTTGAAATCTCCCAATACTATTTTTGCGTCATACGTTGAGAACTTGTCAAAAACCTGTTCGATTGTTTCGTAAAAAAGATCCTTAGTATCTTCGTATTTGTCCTCGGTGGGGCAGTGCACGTTGATCCACACCTGTTTGCTGAAATTACCCTTTAGTACAATATATGATAACCGATCGTTAATAAATTGAATGTCGATAACCGCTTGCGAAATTCGTTTATTAATGAGAAAACCGGTTCCCAGTCTGAACCCCTTAGCTCCCCCATAGTGAAAAGTATAGTCATCCTTAGAAATTGAGGCGAAATCGCCCGGCCAGCAGGTTTCTTGAAGTGCTATTAAGTCAGTATCGTATTTGATTGCTATCTCAATGAGTTCGCTAAATCCGCCAGTATTTAGACTCCGCGCGTTCAGAGTTCCCGCCCTTAGATATTTTACGGTAGTTTTTTGTTGTTGCAAGTTAGCCATGATAATTTCGTGGAAATCCGCACTTTAGGATCCTATTCCGATCGTAGGTGAGTCCACCGTCCCAGAAGTGATAACCCCCATACCTCTCTGGGTCTAAGTATGGGAGCTTTCCGACTTTGACTTTGATTTGTGGACTTTGATTTGTAGACAATGCTGCATATAATGGCAGTGGAAATAAAAACCCCTTTAATTTTCAAAATTATAAAATCAATCATCTATCACTTTATGTTGATGGTACTCAAATACCGTCGAAACCTCTACAGCCATCCTTCAACACTAAAAAATTATATGTTGAAGCGTATAACACATTATTTACTGGAAGTGGTATTCATTTTCTAAATGAGGGAAATAATATTGATCGGGAACAATATCCGATCGGAAATTGTTTATTTGACTTTGATCTTACACCGGACCTCTCTGCTAATTGTTATTCTCACTGGAATCTCGTGAAACATGGGAGTCTCAGAATTGAGGTACGGTTTGAAGAGGCGCTGGTTAACACAATTAATTGCCTAGTATATGCAGAGTATGATAATGTTTCAGAAATAGACTCGTCGAGACAAATTATAGCTGATTTTAGTGCATAGTTCAAGTGGGGGCTAATTTACATACTTATAGAGCAAACCTCTTATTTAAAAACATCAGTCTCTACTTGAACGTCACAGTAGTAAATTCTATCCTGATATATAAAGTAATAAAAACATGGTGGATTACGTGATAGATATTCAACGATTTCGCGATGATTCTGGTCGTTTAATACCTAAAGAAGTAGCTGTGATTACTCTAGATCGCTACTGTATAGCTCATTGGATTATTTCTCCACCTAATGCATTTGCCGATGACGTGGCCCGGACCGCCAGACTAATATACACTCGAGGACATGAAAAGGCTGTTTTACTGCAAAAGATTACGAGTAGACGCATCACAAACTTGGAGGAACTAAACTGCCCATCGTTCAAAAGTTTGGCTTTCCTAGATGAGTTTTGTTTCCACCATGGTGTAAAAAAGGACACACAATTTATCTGTTCTCTTAATAATGCACTTGGAATAAAAAAGTGGATTGAGAAGGAGCGAATAGATGGAGTACTCTCAACTTCATACAATAAAACCTCAACCTACAGTACATGTTCAGCCATATCGACTACAGCCAACGGACATAACCTTTCATACGTTTCAGAAGATCCAGGTGATGATACTGTAGACTTTCCCCAACAATAAAAGCTGAAATCTTCAAAAAAGTATGAACAGTCTTCAGATACTGCAAGTACTTCGTCTCAAACAAGCAAGAACAATAGGCGTATTCCCAGCCGACCAGATCCCGAAGCATTGGACAAAACCAGCTGCGGTTGTTGCTAATACAGATGGACACAAACAGCCTGGTACCCATTGGGTCGCCATGTACGTCGGAAAGAGCGGAGAGGCTACCTATTTTGACAGTTATGGGTTATCGCCTCTTGTACCTGAACATCTTCTTCGTCTACGGGGAAATTGTTCCTTCTACAGGTGGAATACAAAAAGATTACAAAGTGAGACTTCGGATGTGTGTGGCGAATACTGTATTATGTTTCTTTATTACATGTGTCATAATTATTCTTTGTCTGAGTTTACTGATTTGTTTACGGATGATCTAGAAAAAAATGATAGTATAGCTCGTCAATTTTACGAAAAATTGTTGAAGAAATATAAGCTTAAGAAAAAACCTTCGTCAATGAATGAAAGACGCCTACATGGTGGAAAGTATCATAAAAATAATATCTCTCTTGAATCATGTACGCAAACAGCAACATCGAAATTAGCAACGCTTTTCTTGATGTAAATTATATATACCTTGACGACGATAATAATCAATAAATGAAATCAACTTTAAAATGTATAATGCAGTGTTTTCATTCAAATACCTTTTCCAGCGTTAGACTATAAGTGAAACTTATGGAAAAATCAAAAATATTATTCAGTTAGTAAATTAAAAAATATAATGAATTTTTGTAAAATATTTTCAAAAGTATAACAAAGTACACAATAATTTGAGAAAAAATTAATTTCGAGCTTCACTCTTGAGTTATATCTGGTCTAGTAGAGATAAGCGGGGACTAATCTTACCAATGCAAATGCGGTCTAGCTGATGACGGGATGTAGGGCAGGGTGGGGGTAGTCAGCCCATAGTGGTGCTAAGCTTGGACTAAACCTACCGATACGAGCGCGGTCTAGCTGATAACGGTATGTAGGGTAGGGTGGGGGTAGTCGGCCCATAGTGATGCCTTACTACTGTCAATCTTGTTAGTACGTTAACTTATAATTTTCTGCTTGAGATATTTTTATTTGTTCTGCATTTATATTAAAAATATTTTGGAATTTTATGTTTTATCTTAGTCATGTGCTCTGTTACGAGACGTTTAGCTCTTGGGTTACCTCAATTGAAATATATATACATATTTTTTGACTGTTTGGATATTTTTTCCGAAAATCTCTTTGTGTCTAAGATTGTTAATTTTATACTTACGAAGATCTTACTATAGTTAAAATTTGATTCATCAACGTTGATCTCACATAGAAGTTAACAATGATCACTATGTTTGTGAAATATTTTTATCAAAAAAACACCTTTAAATACTTTTTATTAATTTATCATACTGAAAAATGAGTAGATATACAGGGGGGTTTCTGGACCAATTAGTATTAGTGAGTGTCTATGTGTGTGTGTGTGTTTCCGTGTGTATCCGTATGAGGCTGGCATGGAGGCCGTTCTGCAAAGCTTCCAGAACATTCTCGGAGGATCCTGGAGCTTCTAGAACATTCTCGAAGGTCATGATGACGTCAGAGAATAATATTGCGTAATTGTAAGAGCCGAGTCGATGTCAACAGGTTCAAGGTTATCACGAGAAAAACAAGAATGATTTATTGCTTCCTTATATATCAAACATTAATTTTTAACGCGCAAATAGGCAGGCGTATATATGTGAAATTTGATGTGACATCCTGTTTTCGTATATATGAATTTGATTTATTGCTTTCTTATCGACAAAACATTCGTTCAGTGCGCAAAGGATGCAGGTGTAGAGCTGAATTCATGTAAACAGACTCAAGGTTATAAGGAGAAAAACAAGGATGATTTATTGCGTTCTGGAAAGAATTTCTTTCGTCAACTACTTCAAGGTTAGTGTATCGAAACACTACATTTTTCGTTGCAAAATATATATTCCGAACGTGTCGATTATAATGTAGAACGTTCTGTAAAAACAGGTCCAAGGTTATAACGAGAAAAAAAAGGATGATTTATTGCTTCCTTATAGATAAAACATTCATTTAATGTACAAAATATTCTAGAATATTCTTGATGGCATCATGAAAACTATACTGCACAATTTCTGGAAAGAATTTCTTTCGTCAACAGCTTCAAGGTTAGTGCAATGACGCATCACATTTTTCGTTGCAAAAATTATATCCCGAACGTGGCGATTATAGTGTTCTAGAAGATTGTTGCATCATATGATGCAATAATGCGCAATTTCGAGAAACGCATTTTACGTGTTTCTACGTATAAAACATTGTTGCAACATATGATGCAATATTGCGCAATGTCGAGAAACGAATTTTACGTGTTTCGACGTATAGAACATTATTGCATCATATGATGCAATATTGTGCAATGTCAGGAAAAAGAATTTGACGTGTTTCTACGTATAGAAAATTGTTGCATCATATGATGCAATATTTTGCAATATCACGAAAAAGAATTTTACGTGTTTCTACGTATAGAACATTGTTGCATCATATGATGCAATATTGCTCAATTTAGAGAAACGAATTTTACGTGTTTCTAGGTATATCAACTATAATGTGGAACGTTCTAGAACGTTTTAGAACATTGTTGTATTATATAATGTAATTCTCTACAATTTTGAGCAACGAATTTTAATAGGCAGTAGATGAATATAAAACGAATTTTTAATTTTTGCGTAAATAGCTCCAAGGTTACATTTTTTTCATTTGCCCTTGAAGTTACATTGTAAAAAAAGTTTTCTTCTTAGGTATTAGCCTTCATAATAATAATAATAATAATAATAATAACCCTCGGATATATAAGGCGCAACCTGCAAACAATTTTTCAGTGTATTGCCAGATTCAGTGCAGTGATTTCATAAATCGATACTTCTATTATTCCCAACATACTTTCTGTGAGTTTATCTGAGAGTTGCAAACAAAAGAGTGCCTGTTAAAAAGGTTAGTGTTTGTTTTGATATAAAGTGAAAAAAATTCAGTGAAATTTTGTGAGTTTCAAAAAAAAGGTTGTTTCATAGGAATTTTTTTCCAGTTTTTATCCACCCTGTAAATACCAGGACTGCTTAAACATCTTTGCAATTGGCATTTGTGAGCAAGACATTAGAAAAGGAGGTGATTGTGAGAGGTTAGTGTGCCTTCTAGGTTAAAGTTTCTATTTCGTGGAATATTATGTGTTAAAAAGTCGTTTCACGTTAAAAATTTTGCCAGTTGCTTCTCAACCACCAACTGAGCGTCAAACTTTGTAGTGTACTCGTACCTGGCGCAAAAAAGTGGAGCCTGAGCCGAGCAGGACTCCATCTCCATCATGGACCAGGCATACACCATGCTACCGGAGAATCGCAAAATCAATAAAATCAACAAGTGGATCAAATTTGGTACGCAAAATATGAGAATATTGAGTAACATGTTAAAATATTTAGAATTGACTGTAGGCCAAAAAATGCATGTTCAATCGATCATAGGCATTTTAAAAGCATTGAAAACTAAATTAAAAGTAATGAGAAAAAAGGGAAAAGGTGTTGAAAATTCGAAAAGAAAAACAGATAGAATACAGTGGGAAGACTTAGAATCAGCGTTCAAGAGTAGGATAAGAACCGGATATGTAGTAAATTTAAGACATAAGGACCTTAAACCTTTTCTGGAGGATACAAAGTCAATGGTCGTTCGAAGAATAAAAAATATTTTTAAAAAATATGGCGGTTTGAAAGTGAACGTTTCGTTTGCCGGGAAATTTAAGTCCATAGTGAACGGTGAAACGGTAGAAGAAATTAAATACATAAATACTGAAAATAATAGAATCCTCCAATCAACTGACATCAGTGCGTGGTACGATGAAAATATTTTGGACCAAATTTTAGTAAAAGTAGAAGAATTTCAGGAAACGGATTCGGGATGGGCATTGAGTGAAATCATAAACATCATAGTAAATTTTAATGAATATTTACCAATAAATTCAGGTATATCGACATTCATTGATTTACCCAAATATATAAGAGATAAAAAAGCTGTTATAAATGTTCAGAATAATGATGTTTATTCTTTCCTGTGGTCGGTAATGGCAGCTCTTTGTCCTGCTGTCATTCACACAGATCGAGTCAATTCCTACCCACATTATAATTCAGAACTCAAACATGATGGAATCTCGTTTCCTATAATTCTTGAATATATTCCAAAATTTGAAAAAATCAATGAGTTGTGCATAAATGTTTATGGCGTAGAAGACGATAACAAATATAAGAAAGGAGAAATTGTACCACTGTACATAAGCAAAGAAAAGTCTAGACGTCCTACAATACACCTTCTGATGATCGAAAATACAAATCTTAACTCTGACTGTTCCAATGAAAACGAATTAAATGACAGTAATCCAATATATCACTTCGCTTTGATTAAAAACTTATCTCGATTAGTAAAATCTCAGATTACAAATTCTAAGTGTCGTACTTACTTTTGTGATAGGTGCCTATGTACTTCAAATTAGAAAAATCCTTACAGAATGACAGATTGGATTGTGAAAATGCGAATCAATGTAGAATGATTTTACCCAATGAAAAAGAAAGATTTTTGAAATTCCGAAATTACAGGTTCAAAGAGAAGGTTCCATTCTCTGTTTATGCTGACATTGAATGTCTATTAATGGAAGTTACCGAAAATCCTTTGAATATAGGGCCGTATCAAAAGCATGTTCCATACAGTGTGGCATTTTATTTACATTGCAGCTTTGATCACTTTCGTTCAAAATTTCAAATTTATAGCGGGAAAGATTGTATAGAGTGGTTCGTAAATGAATTAAAAGAAATTGGCCAAAATATTGATTCTGAATTAACCTGCATTGTACCAATGGAGAAACTCAGTCCAGAGCAAGAAGCGGAGTTTAGGTCTGCTCAAAACTGCCACATTTGCGAACAACCATTTGGACAAGATGACATCAGACATCACGACCATTGTCACTTTACGGGCAAGTTTCGTGGTGCAAGTCATCAGGGCTGCAACGTGAATTACAAAGACTCACACACTGTGCCGGTAGTTTTCCACAATTTGTCAGGCTATTATTCACACTTTTTCATCAAGGCATTAGCTAAACAATTCGAGGGCGAGGTTAAATTATTACCCATCAACAAAGAGAAATACATCTCGTTTACAAAATATGTTGCCGGTACAAAAGTAAATCTTCGGTTTATAGATTCGTTTCGTTTTATGCCAAGTAGCCTTGAAAAATTATCCTCTTATCTGGGAAACGATGATAAAAAAATTACTCTCACGCATTGCAATAATCCGGAAGAATTTTAATTATTAGTCATAAAAGGAGTATTTCCTTACGACTATATTGATGATTGGGAAAAATTGAATGAGCATCAGTTACCACCTAAAAGCGCATTTTACTCAAAATTAAATAATAATGAAATTTCCGATGGAGAGTACCAACATGCATGCAATGTTTGGGAAACGTTCAATATCGAAACTTTGGGGGAATACTCTGACTTGTACTTGAAAACCGACGTTTTACTTTTGGCCGATATTTTTGAAAATTTCAGAAAAACTTGTTTTTCAACCTATAATCTCGATCCCTTACATTACTATACAGTTCCAGGATTTGCTTTTGATGCGATGCTCAAACTAATCGGAATTGAACTTGAATTATTAACAGATCCTGAAATGATTCTTCTCATTGAGAGGGGTATTCGTGGAGGTGTATCGCAGTGCTCAAATAGATATTCCAAAGCGAATAATCGATTTATGGGATCAGATTGTAATCCAAGCGAACCTGAATCGTATATCTCATATTTTGATATTAACAACCAGTATGGCGCAGCAATGAGTGAATGTTTACCTTTTGGTGGTTTCGAATGGGTACTTGATCAAGATATCAATGTACAAAGTATTCCAGACGATTCACCAATAGGTCACATTTTGGAGGTAGACTTGGAATATCCTGCAGAATTGCATGATTTTCAGAGATTTGCCTTTGGCTCCAGAGCACTTTGTACTCCCTAATTCCTCATGCAAGATACCAAAACTGATAACGAGCTTATTGCCAAAGAAAAATTACGTGGTCCCCTATAGAAATTTGAAAAAGTATTTGTGCTTGGGACTAAAGGTAACTAAAATTCACCGAATTCTAAAGTTTGAGCAAAAACCTTGGCTAAAAGAGTACATTGATTTAAATACAGAAAAACGAAAAATGTCTAGCAATGATTTTGAGAAAAATTTCTACAAGCTAATGAACAATTCTGTCTTTGGCAAAACAATGGAGAATGTTAGAAAATATAGAGATGTGAGATTGATAACAAAATGGGATGGAAGGTACGGTGCAAAGGCTCTGATTGCCAAGCCAAATTTTCATAGCTGCGCCATATTCGAAGAAGATATGGTTATTATTGAATCAAAAAGACTTCAAGTTAAATTCAATAAACCGATTTATGTAGGATTTGCTGTTCTCGATCTTTCAAAAATAATTACCTACGACTTTCATTACAACTACATTTTACCAAATTTTGGAAATCATGCAAAATTGCTTTATACCGACACTGATAGTCTCATCTACCATTTCACCGTTCCAAACATTTATGACTTCATTAAGCGGGATACTCACAAATTTGACACATCAGATTATCCTCCAGATAATGTTTACGGAATACCGTTAAAAAATAAAAAAGTATTAGGTTTAATGAAAGACGAGTGCAGTGGAAAAATTATAACAGAGTTTGTCGGATTGAGGGCGAAATCATATGTATACAAAATTTGGAATGAAAGGTTTGAGAAAAAGAAAGCTAAAGGTGTGAAAGAGTCTGCGTTGAGGAAAATTACATTTAATGATTATAGAAAGTGTCTCCTTAAATATGAAAATGTAAGAGCGTAAAAAATTTGATCCGCAGTAGAAAACATGAAGTGCATACCATAAAACAAAAGGAAATTGCACTAAGCTGGCACGACGATAAGAGAGTGCTTATTCCAGGAACGACAGATACACTTCCATGGGGATATACCAAAAGAATTTGCAAACCCATGGAAGTTCATAATGTATATAATTAATCTCATGTATATAGTATTTGTATAGAACTAAGATTGTGGATTATTATTTGATTATTGAGAAGTTGTAGGCTCCGGAAGCTACGATCATGGTTCTTTAAAAGCAAGCAGATCCCGACGCAACTGGAACGTGTACGTCATCCGCTTCTGCTCCTTCTGTCCTAGAAGGTAAGCAAGAGCGCGAAATTTACGCGAGATAACATCGGGCAACACTGTTCCTTGGAGTCAGGTCTCTAGCCGCGGATGATCTTACGCGGCAGACGGGACAGTTGGAGATGAAATTTCACCTCTGGATACTTTTTTAAGCTACCAATCTTTGTAGAATGTTATGAGGAACAGTGTTGACGGAACAGATGAAGTGATCCCAGAAGAACAGCCTTTTGCACCCGGTTCGCGACGGAATGAGCCTGACGCTGGCAAGCCGGAATCGTGTTGAGTTGGCTAATAAATGAAGCTTTCATACCTCCAAGAGAGCCGATTATGAGAACTACAAGATGGACTTTAAAGCCTTGATAGAGCCTGCTCAGCTCGAAAAGAAGTGCTTGATATTT
>CAKNYM010047236.1:40354-50580 GCA_932195095.1 Andricus curvator | reverse complement strand
ATATATATATATATATATATATATATACATACATATGTGGTGATCAATACAGAAACAGTCGCACCATGGACGTTGATGTAGCAACATGTCTTCACGTGAGGCGAATTTTCAAAAGAAAACAAATATTTTACGTCAAATTGCTAGAGCTAGTGAATCAATTCGACGAAAGCATAGGTTAATAAAGTTGGGCAAAGAAACAGTTGAGCGAACATTAAGTGACACTTTTAAGCCCATTTTTAATCCACTCGAGAAAATTGTTGGTGGTCTCAAGAATATAAAAAAAGTTGAGCCAATTAAAAGGAAAGAAGAAAAAGAGAAAGCAAAGAGTGAAGTAGAAGAAAGTATTGATGATGATGATTTGTCATATATATCAATTAATGATGATGAGGAAGAAGTAGACGAGACTGAAGATCGCAGTAACTTAGAGTCATCAACTCGTAGTGAAGCGGAAAATAGCTAAAAAACGCCTACATCTTCATGGATTGTTGATGATGATGCAAACAAGTATCTCATATTGATAGGTGAAAGAAGCAGAGAACTCGATAATGTGTACGGAGTGAGAAAATTAACGAAAGATAGATTAATGATTGGCGATTCTCCGATAAATTTCAGTCAGAACTATATTCATGTGGGTAATTCGAATTTTCCCAAAAGTAAAGGCTTGCTTGAACTTTTATTTAAAAAAGTTCCCGAAGAGTCCTCTATAACTCCCAGTGATCTTGAAAATTATAGACAAATTATCATTGCAACAAATGCTTATAAGAAACATTATAAACCGGATGGTGAAATTCGTGACAGTAAAGCCTTTAAATATAAAGACTTTATAAAGAAATTAGTTCCCACATCTCCATAAAAAAATACACATAGACGAATTAAGAACCGAAAATCATTATCAGGTGAAGGTATGATCCCACAACACATGATTGCTAGAGAGGGTAGTCTAATGGATTACATTTACTGGGATGACCCGAATGAATTGGTAGATCGATTACGTTTACTGCTAGCGTCTCAAGCAGCTGGAAATCCAAGTCACAAAAACGAAATTATATCAATTATTGAAGAGTTGCGAGAAGCGGGAATTATATATTAATGAGTGTTTTGTCAAGATTTCCATAATTTACAAGATGAGCATCGATGTATTCGGACGTCATTCCAAGCGAGCAGAGAGTACAAGTCGTGGTCCTCCTGGAATTGGCTTCAAAGTCACATCTGAAGGACATTATGATATGAATAATAAAAGGCTGTGTAAAGTGGCCGATGGTGAAGAGCAGAATGATGCTGTTAATCTGAATATGGTGCAACATATGATACAGCATGAACTTCAGACTATCTACGATGTTATAGCTTCCTTGCGAACTGAAGTAGTCAATAATAATATGATGATTGAGACTTTGGAAAATTCCACAGATAAACTTTTCAAAAATGCGAAAATTGATGATGAATCAATTCAAAAACTGGTGTATCGAAATTCAGAGCTCATTAATTAAGTAGACAACAGACTGAACGCACTCAAAAATGGACGTTGAGAAGCAGCAGCTGGTGAAGGAGCTGCACAAGCCAGCTAGAAGAAATTACCAACGTCGAAATTTGGACATCCGTGGAATTGATGAGACCTGGCAAGCTGATCTTGTTGAAATGCAGCCATACGAGAGAGCCAACAAAGGATACAAGTACATCTTAACTGTAATTGACATATTTTCAAAATTTGCTTGGGCTGTTCCCGTTAAATCCAAGAAGGGTGAAGATGTAGCTGCAGCAATGGAATCTGGACTTGATAAGGGATGCGTACCAAAAAATTTACATGTTGATAGAGGTAAAGAATTTTACAACTCGCATTTTGAAAATCTTATGAAGTGATATAAGATAAATTTGTACTCGACATTTAGTAATTTGAAAGCATCAATTTGCGAGCGGTTTAATCGTACCTTGAAAAATAAAATGTGGATGCAATTTAGCTTGCAGGGTAATTATAAGTGGATAGATATTTTTAAAGATTAAATTTTTTCTTACAACGATACCAAACATCAGACTATTAGAATGAAACCAAAAGACGTTGATAAGCAAAATGAGAAAAAATTGTTGTTTAATGTATACAAAAATTTCAATGTGAAACAAGCAGTTAAGAAAGCTAAATTTAAAGTTGGAGATAAAGTACGTATAAGTAAATTTAAGCATGTTTTTGAGAAAGGCTACACACCGAATTGGACAACTGAACTATTTACCATAAGTCATGTTAAGAATACTGAACCAGTGACGTATATGCTTAAAGATTATCAAGATAAAGCTATTGCAGGTAGTTTTTATGAACAAGAACTTGGCAAAGTTAGACATCCAGACATTTATCTTGTGGAAAAAGTACTGAAAAAACGTGGAAATGAGATGTTTGTAAAATGGTTAGCTTTTGACGACTCTCCCAATAGTTGGATAGATAAGTCTAGTTTGTAAGTATCCTTGTATTAATATGAAGGTTTTTCTGGATATAGTTGATTATTCTCAAACATATATCTTCTTTTTTACTTACACATCTACCTACATCTTAATCTAGTAAATGAAAAAAGGTGAATTTGGTTTAAATTATATTTTTATTCAGATTCTCATACTAATAAAATACATGACAAATGTTAATGTACAAAGGTACCATTCACACATCTGAGTTCTGGTAATTTCTCAATCACTTCTTCACACACATTTTTATTGTAAAAAGTAATCATTTCAAGAAACAGAATTTCAAATCGCATGAGATTCGTAAATATAAGTTTTTTCATCGCCTTATTTTTTAAACTTGCACAATTTTTTTGTATATAAGATTTTACACATTTCACACAAGGTGATTTCACATTGCGCCAAACACCTTAAGCTATGGTTTCAATGATGACATCCTTTGTGTGTTGAAACGGCATAAGACTCTGTTCCAGAAGGTACCGGTCGATACACCAATGATAATTTGCTTTGCGAATGATGAATTCAGATTGTACGCAGTTGCATGTAACATTTGTTTTCGAGGTGTGTGAGACATGATAATGATGCTGTTTATTGCACTAAAGGCTTTCAGACACTGAGCGATAGTTGAAAACTGTTAACTTTATATATTTTTCTTCACAAATTCGATGGAATTGTAGCATCCACCCAAATACCGCATGCAGAGATCACCATCTTCACAGGACTTTTGCATTCCCAACAGCAGATTTTCATCTTCACTCAGCAAATTGGTCATCCTCGCTGGACGAAAAACAGTGAAATTGTTTTCTACCGTGGCAATGAACCTCACTCCAAACTTTGTTGTTGCTTTTCTGATGTTTGTAATTTCATAGTCTTTGTTCAGCTCTAGGTCCTTGAGCTTCTTCGTTGAAAGGAAATTGTTATTAATGGCAATTTTGTTCAGTTTTGAGAAATCCATTTTTCACTGCTTCACTTTTTGCAATATTCAAAGTACTAAATTTTCTCGTTGAAGTTTGTGAATCTATTCGCACTTGTATCACTAGTTTCAGTTCGCGAATGTTCTGTAGAAATACATTTAAACGATTTTTCAGCTCTTGTCGCTTTTCTTCTTCACAATCTGACATATGACAATAAACTGATGGAAGAGAAGAGCTGGCCTCCTTTTATAGACGCTTACTCCCTCTACCATATTTCAGAAGACTTCTGCACATTATTGCATTACATGATGCAACAATGTTCTAAAACGTTCTAGAACGTTCTACATTGTAGTCGATACACCTAGAAACACGTAAAATTCGTTTCTCGGAATTGCGCAATATTGCATCATGTGATGCAACAATCTTCTAGAACGTTCTACACTATAATCGACACGTTCGGGATATCATTTTTGCAACGAAAAATGTGATGCGTCATTACAATAACCTTGAAGCTGTTGACGAAAGAAATTCTTTCCAGAAATTGCGCAGCATAATTTTCATGATGCCATCAAGAATATTCTAGAATATTTTGTACATTAAATGAATGTTTTATCTATAAGGAAGCAATAAATCATCCTTGTTTTTCTCGTTATAACCATGGACCTGTTTTTACAGAACGTTCTACATTATAATCGACACGTTCAGAATATATATTTTTGCAACGCAAAATCTAATGTGTCAACACACTAACCTTGAAGTAGTTAACGAAAGAAATTCTCTCCAGAAAGCAATAAATCATTCTTGTTTTTCTCGTAATAACCTTGAACCTGTTGACATCAATTCGGCTCTTACAATTACGCAATATTATTCTGTGACGTCATAATGACCTTCGAGAATGTTCTAGAAGCTCCAGGATCCTCCGAGAATGTTCTGGAAGCTTTGCAGAGCGGCCTCCATGCCAGCCTCAGACGGATACACACGGACACACACACAGACACTCACTAATACTAATTGGTCCAGAAACGCCCCTGTATATCAACTAAAATGAAAGGATATTTTGAAATGCTAAAGTCAAAATCATATAAAATCATGGAAATAGTGATTGTTATATTTAAAATATTTTTATTTGATATGTATATATTTTTCACAAGATTTTTTATTTGTGTTTTTGTTTTATCTTAATCACATGTCCCGTTACTCGAGCTTTAGCATCGTGTAAACGTAACATTCATATCCATCACAAAATCAATTTCTTGAACGTTAAAAAAATCTGATCGAAATTTAATATACATGCGAGTGAAGTAATTTGCATATACCGTGAATTAATTTTAATATACCATCCTGTCGTAAAATTAATGAAGATTTATATTAAAGTCTGTAAAACAGTGCGCGAAAACATCAAGTCCTTTGATGCCTTCACACCTTGTGAAATATTAAAAAATAAAGTAATAACCTTAAATTCGTTGACTGAATTGTTACTTATAATTAGAGTACAACGTGCCGGTGGAATTTCTCCTAAAATTCACTGTGCATGTTAGAATATTAACGTGAGTACAGGTGCTTGGGGTTAGGTTTCTTAATTATTTGCTTAATTGAACTTTTCCAATCAAAAACCAATGTAATTTAAATTTATCTAGAAGAAAATATTATGTTTCATTAGTTATAATTAAAAATTACTGCAAAAATTGTTTTCAATTTGTGCAAAGTGCAAATATCTGAATTTTCTAATGAATGATCAATATGCGGTATATGAAATTTAATATACATAGCCTCTTAATAGCGATTTTGTATACCGAGGTTTTAGATTTAATATAAAAATGTATATTAAATGTATATTAAAATTGCAAACATTCCTAACAGTGATAGTTTTATATTTTTACATTCTCTTGGGTAATCTTAATTTAGATGGCTTGGAGCTTTTTGTTTTTACAAATAGTTTTAGGGAGTCACCCTTATGATCAATTAAAGGGGTGTGAAAAAACGTATTGAAACTGCGCTGTATAATTTTTACGGTCATTAGAAGAGTTAAAAATGACCGAAAAAGACGATATCCGTGCAAACCCCTAAATTTTACCATTTTATCCTCCTTCTTACAGATGAAGGTAGATATGTAGAATGGGAATTGCTTCCCTAAGGTGAGATAGCGACAATGAAGTCCACTAGGAAGCTGCACGAAGTATCCTCATTGAATGTACTTACACCGTACGCTTAGAGAAGGCGTAAGAAGCGTAAACTGTAAAAAGCGTAGGGTAACTTAAGTCTCGAAAGACGCGTAAAAGCAGGTATGCCAACATTTCCCCAATTCGGAATCGTCGGTAAAGTTGTGATGTCTCGTAGCACGTAATTGCGCCTTTTGTTGTCAGGATTGAGTGTTTGTGATATTTATTTCATAAAAATAATTATTCGTGTACTAATTGAGAGGATACTTGAATAATAAATTCAGTTGTGTGAGAGGTAAGTACTAAGTAACCACATATTTTGCGAAAATCATTCTTATTCCCACCTTGAAAACATATTGGGGTTATGTTTGTAGTTTTGTTTTTGGGTTTATTTTTTATATACTTTTAATTTAAAGTAGAAGTTTCGCTTGTTAATAGAAATTTTTTCATATTTAAAAAAATAGCAAATTCAGTTTTAATTTCTGAAAGTAGGTAACCATTTATTTTTCAAAAAAGAAGTGCTACTCATTTCGAGCAATTTTTGAAGCTATTCCAGAAAAAAAAGTTACTTTGAATAAGCGACCCTTCCACTTTTAATTAAAAATATAAAAAGCAAAACTCAAGTACAAAACTATAAACATAACCTCAATATGTTTTCAAGATGGAAATAATGACTCTCACAAAATGTGTGGTTACTTAGTACTTACCTCTCACGGAACTGATTTTTTTATTCAAGAATCCTTCCAGCTAGGATACGAATAATTGTTAAAAAAAAAATAAATATCACAAATACTGTGGACCTGACAACAAAAGACGCAATCACGTGTCACGAGGCAACACAACTCGACCGACGATTCCGAATTGCGGAAATGTTGGCAGCCCTACTTTTACGCGTCTTTCGAGACTTAACTTACCCTACGCTTTTTACGATTCACGCATGTTACGCCCTCTCTAAGCGAACGGTGTAAGTACACTCATTGAGCTCTTCGACAAATTTTATTTTTCTGAGGAGGAGAATCTGGGTAATATTAGTAATTACCCAGAAATAATTATTTTCTTGAAAGATGATATAGGGAGAATAAGAGATCCTCTAAGAGAGTTAAGACAGGTTTCCCCTTCCAATATTCGCTGCTGTACCGGAACTTTGATATTTTCATGGGGCGCGAAAAGTTTGAATACTGTTTTTTCATTATTGCATGTGTTTATACAAATTTTTAAGTATTATATGTGTTTCAAAGTAAATATTATTCTTCCCTAACCTTAATAACTAAACTACCCAATAATTGACAATGTTCGTGAGATGAGGCTTGTTTCTATTCTGTATTAAATCCTCTTGCAAATAAAATTGTGATTTGAAAATCGCGCCAACTCAAGCCAATCAAAATTCATAAAAGGTCAACTAGTTCCGGTACAGCTGCACCAATCAGAATTGGAACATCCCGTGTCTCAACTCTCCCTTGAGGATTTCTAGGGAGAATTAGAGCTAAATTATATAAGTGGAAAACATGCTGTAAGAAATGTTTCTCGCGAAATCACATTTACTTCAATCATCCGCGCAGACATTCGTACATAGGTTAACCATGCTTTCTTATGTAAAGACACACACGCGCGCACGCACATATATATATATGTGTGTGTCTGTGTGTCATAATTATTCTTTGTCTGGCTTCAGTTATTCCTTGCAAATAATGTAGAAGAAAATGATAATATTGTCCGTAAATTTTCCAAAAAACTCTAGCTAATTTTTTTTCGTTTTACACAATTTATATGAATAGGTGGATTTAAAAATTCGTAATAATGATATTTAAATTTAATTAATTTAAATTTTAATAGTTGAATGTTTAATTTAAATATTCATTTAATTTGTGATTTCTGTTCAAATTGTAAAGTTCCAAAAATGAAAGGATTTATTACTTTCAGATGTATTATAAGTGAAAAATATTTAAATTTTAGTACAATTTTCCAGCATAGAACAATAATCTAATGATTATAGTTATACTAATCTTATTTAGTAAAAATTTGGAAGTAAAAACAAAAGCAGCTACTACAAATAATTTATTGGAACATTTCAGTTAAAAAAATTGTACCAGATAAAAAATACTTGAACCTGAAATTAATATTCCAACTTTATAGTTGAACTTGAACCTCAAATCGAAGGCTAGCTTAAATTAGAAGTCTCAAAAATGAAAGATTTTAAATAATTAAGCTTTTATACAAATTTGCTAAAAGCTAGTAATTATTTATAAATTTTTATCAAATATAAGAATGCACATTATATAATATAATAAATAGTATAATAGTATAATAAATTAATATAATAAATTACAAACATAGGTGAGTGAAGTAAACGGTGTTTTTTTGTTAAATAATTTTTTTATTTTATTTCTGGAACAATATTTGAAGGGTTGCAGTATATAGAATTAGATAAGCAAAAAATTTAAATTTTTTAGGAGAGCGAAATAACATTCTCTAAAATCGAAATCACCATTTAAAGTTAAAAAAAAAGTTTACTCCCGAGCTACAGTGTTTCTGAATTGAGGCCAAAAAAGTATAATGAAAAAAATTTTCCATTTCCGAGAAATAAAATGTGGAAGATTACAATCTCAAAGTGACAGGAACCTCAAATTGGAACAGACTCGGTTGATGATCACGATAAAAATTGCAATTTTCAGTTTGAACAAAAAATAAAAATTTGTTCCCGAGATATTGAGTTGCTAAATTGGGAGAAAATGAGTTTCGCCTAGAAAAAGTTAACTAATTCCGATTAAATCATTCAAGAATTTGGCAGTTATAATTTCATGGGTTTTGAAAATCGATTTTAGATAGCGACTCAAAATCTATTTCTCAATTTTTAAAAATAATAAAAACTTGCTTCTGAAATATGGGGAGCCTGAATAAGAATAAAACAATGTTCATAGAAAAAACTTATTCTGTTCCGGGAAAATAAAGATTTAACATGGCGGTATCGCACTGTAATTGTTGTAAAGTTACAACAAGGCTTTTGGTAGAAAATGAAGATTTAACATTTTATGTTGGAATTTGATTACGGTATTTTGGTGCGAAAAACGTGGCAAATAGCTTTATTTGAGAGTATTTTCTTTGAAAAAAAGTATATTATTATTTTACAGTATTTAAAACCTTTTATTAAGAAGAATATAGTTACAAAAAAGTTTTAAACAAGATAAGAGGTTAGGCTTGTAAAAAAAAGAAGACAGCAGGCATGTGTACAGAGAGTCAGGTAAGCATCTGGTTACGAATTACCAATCTTTTTGTTACTAAAATAAAAATGAGATTTCGAACAAATCCTTTAACAGCATTTACTTGATTTTTTGATAATTTTTAATGCGAAAAGCTCATTTTTTCAAAAATTTTCGGTTATCTAGCTTTGTACTGCAACCCTTTATTTAAAAAACGTATAAAATATATCTTACAAAAAAAAACATATTGTCATATTTGAATTTTGTGTTCTGTTTTTCATAAACCCCCAATGTTTTTTTAAATCTCTATAAATTTTGACTTAATTGAGATATTCATCGTTTTATTTTCATTTTAATAGCGCTTATTATCTTCTTTTGTAATCCACAAAAAAATATAAAAAGGTGTAGTCGAGAATGGCGCGAACTCACAAACTGATGGCGGTAATGCAGCGCTAATGCGCTTGCTCTGATATAGGTGGTAGCTTTCTGGTTCTGAGTCGCAGAAGGGTCATAGATGCAACGTTATTGGCTAATAACAGCGTCTCTAAGCGCGTCATATATTTGACATTGCACGGCGCATCTTATTTTAACTCCAATCTTAACTATACATAGTAATATATTTTGAATAGGATTTACTAAATAAGGTGTCTTTTACAAAAGGTACTGTATTAAAATGAATCAAAGTAAGATCTATATCAAATTTAATTTAATTAGTCTATTAAACACTCATTTATAGATATAGGAATTATGTGATCTAGTAATCACAACTAAACAGTTTAGAAACGGTACCTGTACTCGAGCAATAGTCACTAGTACCAAAATAATCTATAATGTAATACAGCACTCTTCATAACAATTATTTCTCCATTTTCTCCGTGTAATGTAAGTTCCAAAATATTTCCAGATAGGGCCATATAAGATTCCGTCAGGCAAATAATTCAGTTTTCTGTTTCCGATGTTCGCTTTGAAGCCGGATAGATCCAGATAGAAACTCGTTTTCAGACTTAAACGAAGACAGTCTTCTAATGTAAGTTCCGGCATAGTTCCAGATTGGGCCGGATAAGATTCCGTCGGGCAAATAATTCAGTTTTCTGTTTCCGATGTTGGCTTCAAAGCTGGATATATCCAGATAGAAAACCGTTTTTAGACTTGAACGAAAAATGTCTTTTTCTATAATTCGCGAAAAAGTGCCAGTTTTTCCACCTGTTTTTGGTGTAAAAAGTGATCGATTTTTGGTCGATGACGTGGCGCATGCGCAGTGCCGACCTTTCCGGGCAACAGTGACAAAAGTGGACAGATGCAGTGGAAAAAGTAAATGGACAGTGATAAAAGTGAGGCACAGTGACAAAAGTAAATGTTATTTCGGGTGGGTTCGTGCTGCCTCGGGTGTACTCGTGCATCGTGCGCAGCCAACTTCATTCTATTTTCCGACTGTCGTCCCTAACCTAAAATCAATTTCCTGAAAAATCTCGAGTTGTGTATTTTGTATGTACTTTTGTCACTTGGCAAAAGCA
>CAKNYM010047236.1:188-30354 GCA_932195095.1 Andricus curvator | reverse complement strand
TGCTTTTGCCAAGTGACAAAAGTACATACAAAATACACAACTCGAGAATTTTCAGGAAATTGATTTTAGGTTAGGGACGAGAGTCGGAAAATAGAATGAAGTTGGCTCCGCACGATGCACGAGTCCACCCGAGGCAGCACGAACCCACCCGAAATAACATTTACTTATGTCACTGTGCCTCACTTTTATCACTGTCCATTTACTTTTTCCACTGCATCTGTCCACTTTTGTCACTGTTGCCCGGAAAGGTCGGCACTGCGCATGCGCCACGTCATCGAGCAAAAATCGGTCACTTTTTACACCAAAAACAGGTGTATAAACTGGCACTTTTTCGCGAATTATAGAAAAAATAAGATAAAAGTGAATTAAGCTGAAACTAATTATACCAAGATAAAACTAATTAAATTAGTTTGAAAATAATTGAACAAAGATAAAACGAATCAAGGTAAAAATAATTGTTTACTTTAATACAGTTTTGATCGTTTAATATACATGTTTATTCAACAACAATCTTAAACTAGTTTTAATAGATCAAATTGATCATAACAAAAACTTAACCTAGATTTATAAAAGTATTCACTACTATATTATATGCTTTTTATGCAATTTATTAATAATTGCTTGGCAATCAGGACTTTGTAGTAAATAGTTACTATCGATACAAAATTGTAGCTTATGTAAAAGATCGTTTTGATCCGTATGAAACAATATACAATGTTCAAGATAGGATATCTCCTCCTCTTTCTCCTCCTCCTCATTCTCCTGCTTCTCATTCTCCTCCTCCTCATTCACCTCTTCATCCTCTTCCTTCTCCTTCTCCTCCTTATCTATCTCTTCCTTATTCATCTTCTCGTCTTCCGTCTCTTGTTCATCTATCTCCTCTTCATCCATCTTCTTCTTATTTGGCTTATCTTCCTTATCCATATGCTCATCATTGTTCTTCTTAACTTTAACATTGTGCACAAATTTTTTTCTTGCAGCGTCTTCATTCAGAGTTCCAAAATATAAATTGTTTTTCACATTGAAAGTTTAATAATATTTACGTTGTGTTCTGGTTCATATTTGGTTTCGTACCTATGGACATGTCAACTTTATTCTTTCTGGTATTGAATTCTTTCCAGGGCAGCACTCTTTTGCCTCATGATTTCACGCAGCTCTGCAATAACTGAACAATTACTATCATCAATTTCATCATTGTTCTTAATATCATTTTGATCATTGTTGGAATATCATGAGACCACTTGAGAGGAACAACTTCATAGCTATTAGATTCATTGACATTCACGTCGGGAGACAGATTCTATGCTTTTTTGCATGAGTACGCCAATGCTCATTTGATTACTGACATTGTCTTAAACTGTACTCTCCTAATATATGATTTGAGCCTCCCGCAATTCTTCAATGGTGAAAACTATTTCATTACTGTGACTAGGATTGCCTGCTTTTTGTGATGCCAATAGTGAACGAAGATGTTCGACTAGTTTATTTGGATCATCCCAATAAATGTAGTCTGATATTGAGTTCTTTCTTGCTATCACGAGGTGAGGTATTAAACTCATTAATCGTTCCTTTTTTTTAATGATCCTCCAGTTGTTAACGATTGATTGCGTGTAAAAAGTTTCACTATAATATTTTTATATTTTGCAGTATTGTTTGAGCGAATAGGTGAAGTAGGACTATAATTCTTCTTGTTCGCATTTTTAGCAATAAGAATTTCTTCATAGTTCTTTAGATCATCAGGGCTTATATAAATGTCATCATATTTTTGCTCAAAGAAAAGTTCCAATAAACCATTGGTTTTCATGTACATTTTTCCACTGACCTTAATATATTCTTTACCAAAGCTAATAGGTGTATCACCAATCATGAGCGAACCATCACTAAGTTTTCGTACGCCATAAACCATATCCAAATATTGTTTTATATTTTTATTCAATAAAACAATACATTTATTCCTCAATTTGCCATAATTCTTAAAAGGTTCAAAGTTTTCTTCAATCATAGTTTTATCATGTTCCTGATCATCATCATCACTATCGTCATCAGCAGCCATGAAAGAAACTTTATCATTTTCTTCCTAATCTTCCTTTCCATCTTTTTCAATTTTGTTTTAAATAAATTTATTTGATTTGATTGATGAATCTGATATATCTACTAGTATTTTAATGGTTTGACTATAGGTTTGAAAGTCTCTCACAAAATTCTTTCGGTAGCTTCTTTACCCAACTTGAACGTACGATATTTCCGTAAAATTTCATCGCTAGCTTTCACTATTTGACTCAGCATATATCGTTCCTTTCGAAACATGTTGATGCGTTGGTGTTTCAGACTATACTAACTTGGTCTCAATAAAGGACAATGAGGAAGAGGAGGGCTGCTGCTAGAGAAAGCAAGAGCAAACAATTATCCTATTTTCTTCATTCTATATAAATTCTTGCATTAGCTCTTAGCCTTCAGTTGTATCTCATACCTCATATTTGCAACTAGGGAACTCAATCTTGAAAAGTTCTAAAACAGACCTGAAATAACTGACAACAAATATTTGATTACTGGAAGAGACAGTGGAGGGAGTACTGAAGTGTGGGAATTTTCAACTTCGCTTTGGAAACTATTTTAATGAACAAATAGTAGCAGTGTAGCAAACAAGAGACCAGAATTCAGTTTACTCATTTTTAATGAGAGAAATGAGTTTTCTAATGCTAAAAAGTCTCAAATATTGTATTGAAGTACGTTTATTTTCAAACAAGGACTACGGTTTAAGAAAACTTTAAATTGTTAAGAGGAGTATAGTGAAAACTATTATAGAAACAGTTTGTAAAGAGAAAAAAGTGCTTAGTGAATCTGAAATTCTAATATATATATATATATATATATATATATATATATATATATATATAAAGAAAAATTATCACCTAACTAGAGAAAAAGCTGATGACAAAACTGTATCTCACAGTTTATCTATGATGGATTTCAATATTTTATTCATTGAAATGATTACATTCAACAGTACACAGCTACTAGCACAAGAGGAGGAGAATGACGAGGAGGAAGAGAAGAAGGAAGAGGAGGACGAGGAGGAAGAGAATGAGGAGAAGAAGGAGCTATCCTATCTTGAACGTTGTATATTGCTTCATACGGATCCAAACGATCTTGTACATAAGCTACAATTTTGTATTGATAGTAACCATTGACTACAAAGTCCTGAGTGCCAAGCAATTATTATTGAATTGCATACAAAACATATTATATATTAGTGAATACTTTTATAAATCTAGGTTAAGATTTTTTACAATGAATGTGATTTATTAAAACTAGTTTAAGATTCTTGTTGGATAGACGTTTATATAAAACGATAAATAATGTGTGTATTTAGTCGTTATTCCCTATTCTGTTAGTTTAAGTCAATACATTGATGAGTTTATTATTTTTATGTTGATTAGTTTTATCTTTGTTCAATTATTCTTTATTAGTTTGATTATTTAGTTATAACTTAATCACTTTTAGTTTAGTTTCATTAGTTATAAGTTAATCTAATTATTTAGAAGTATTTTTCTAATTAGCTTCAGGTTAATCACTTATCAATTACCCTAATCAGTAGCAGAAACTTCGTACTGCGAATGCGCAAATTATAATGCACTGAGCGATATGACTGGAAGCTTGCACCACAAGGTTGGTCAGTTACTCATAATTATTATCGAGTTTCTCATATATAATCCGTATAAAACCCTGCAAGTTACTTTCCAAGATGGCGGACATGCGCTTAACTTCACTTTTTTTAAATTGATTTGTTTTTATGAACAATAGCCATGAAGTCTGAGTACGCGAAATTCAAATTGATAAAATGTAGGTTGATCCAAGCTAATGATTGCACATGCGCAGAAGTTAGTGAGGTAGATCATTGATATCTTCTTCCACTGTTTGGATTGGACCTCTCAGTTCCGAAAATCTATAAGTATGAAGTGTTTCGAATTCTCATGTATCTCGCTATCTATCTCACATGGTAGAAAGAGAGGTCCAATTGAATTAAGACATCGGTGTCTTACTGCAGGGAATTTGGCGCGGTAGTAGGAGAACTCCAATTGCAGATACAGGGGAAACACACATCTTTGCAGTTGTGGGACATTCTTTTTACTTATAGTTAGATAGTTCATGCACCAAATATTTTATTATTAAAATATGTATTTATATTCTTATGCTTTTTTTATATTTTAGATCATTGAGATGTTAAGATACGAAGCTACATATTTATATATTAGTTCATGAGAATTATAACAAAATAACTAGGAAATTCCATCGCGGCACTTGTAGAAATAGGGGAATCCTGCGTCTGAGGTAGCCGCATGACACTTGCAGGGGAATACCTGTGGACGTTGGTGGAATCCCAGTGCACACTACGCGTGACATATACCATTTTTTTCAATCAATTCATGGCCGAGGCATATATTACCTACTGCTGATATTAGTATTCGATGAAAGTCCTGAGTGTCGTCATCAGTTCTTTACACTAAATTTGTAAGTTAGGCTCCTGATTTAGCGACTGAGGCTCGATCTATACCTAAGGATGTGTACTATTAACAGACCCTGTTTTGCTGACGAATGGTGATAAATCTGCATTACCAGCCTATAGTAAATCTGCATTACCGATTGATGATAATAAATTGTCTCACCGATCGATGGTAGCTTAGCATGCAACAGAATCTCGTAATGCTGACTTTGCAAGAATCTCTTATAACCAACCTCACTTTTTTACTGATGCAGTATGGAACATAACCTAAAAATTACCGACCCCTCTGCTTTACCGACCGATGGTGCAATGCTATTGCAGCAGGAATCTGCATTGCCAAACTCACTTTTTACCGACTGCTGGTAACTTAGAATGGAATAGAACCCTTCCTTGTTCGCTGGTGCCATCTGTTGGTATCGATAACTTGCGACGGTGGCGCCATCTGTCGCTGAGTGGTCCAAAATCGGCATAGGCCTACTACTACGCTCCATAGCCAATCATCTTGTGTTTCCTGACTATTTTTAGAAGAGGATCTCTACCACTTGCGACGATGTTAGCTCTATCTAGTATAATTGCCTTACAAAGACCTTATATTAGGTGTACAAATAAGTTCTACCCGTTTTAAGCCACTCTTATTTTATTTATAAAAATACAACAAAATGCAAGTATTAATTCATATAGTGGTCACTGACTTCTACTACTGTTCCCGCACGCTCAGGCAATTGATGGGTTCCATAGCGAAAGAAGGCTTGATCTGATAGATTTAATGCTTTCACGATGATTCATTATAATAAATTTAAAATTTAAAGTTGAATATTTTATAATTTTAAATTAAAGATTTTTTGGGTTTCAATCGTGTGCGAAACTATGAATGTTGCCGACGTTTCGTGTACATTGCAGTTCACTTCTTCAGGGCTGACCTGAAACTGAAGTTTCAGGGTATGTTCTTCTTATATATGTAATCTCTACGATGCCTGTGATTGGCCAGAGCCTCTGCGGGGAGAGTTTTCTTACTAAAACTAACACTTTTAGTAAGCTCAGGTCTTCTCAAGCTAAGCTACTAACATCTTTAGCTTTCTTAAAACGGTGTAGGGACAATAACATCGTCCCAAAATTCTTACAGTTGAAAACCGACTTGGGAACATCACCAAATTTACTTTGCACACTATCTCCAAAAAGCTATTAAAACTTCACCTTTTCCTATCAAACACTCTCAGATTTGACATTTGGTCTACATTGGACCGCATATCATTTAACCAATCCCAACGGATTAAAGATTTTTGCACTCAAAAAAAAAAAAAAAATTTGACAAATTACTTCCAGTAAGGCACGCACCATTAACTAACACAGTAAAAACATCTCTAACCATCCTCTCAGCAATGAAATGATTTCAGCCTTATCTAAAGGACATAATTTTGCAGTAGCTCCCTCAAAAATCCCGAAAGAAGAGATCATCAGTAATTTGGAATCCACAATATATACCCTTCCACCCGAAAAAGCAAATGACATACGGCGTAGGACGGCCAACATCATACGCCAAGCCCAACTTCCCTCCTCAAACTTAACAAAACAAGAAAAAACAGCAATTAAAGAACTCAATCAGAACAAAGACATCATAATATTACCCGCAGACAAAGGCAACGTAACAGTCATAATGAATAAAGAAGACTATAACAACAAAATCATAGACCTTCTTACTGACAATACATATAAAAAACTCAAAAAAGAGCCCACAAAAACAATAGTCAGCAAAACAAAAACCCTTCTAAAAGACTCAAAACTTGACAGCGAAACAATATCTAAATTAAAACCTACTGATCCCATCTCACAAAAACTTTGCGGACTCCCAAAAATCCACAAAAACAGCATCCCACTCAGACCGATCGTCAGCGCAATAAACTTACGAACTTACAACCTAATACACTTTCTCGCCAAAAAACAGAATCCTTTCACAGGAAACTCTATCACACACCTCCAAAACTCTTTTGACTTCATCAGAAAGATACAAACGATTCACATTCAACCCCAAGACATCATAGTGAGATTCAACGTAGTATCTCTCTTTACAAAAGTACCAATCTCTGATACAATCGATATTCTTAAATCCTTTGCGAACTTCCCCTCCAATCTCACACCTTTAATAGAACACTGTCTCACTAATACCTATTTCTCTGTCAATAACCAATTCTACGAACAAGCCTCAGGAGCAGCATTGGGATCTCCAATCTCACCTGTAATAGCCAACATCTTTATGGAAAATCTATAAACTAAAATCTTCAACAAATCCAAGCTTAAACCGGAATTTTGGTGCCGTTACGTTGACGACACTTTTATCATATGGAGACATAGACTAGATGAGAACTACACAAGTTCTCCAATTTCATCAGTAAAAAACACCCTAATATCAAGTTCACCATGGAAATTGAACAAAACGGAAAATTACATTTCTTGGACGTACTACTTTACGAAAGATCTGATAACACAGTAGGATATGAAGTTTACAGAAAACCCACCCATACAAACAGATACCTATATGCCTCCTCCCACCACCACCCATTTCAAAAGCAATCAGTCATAAACTCCCTTGTATACAGAGCTATCTCCATAACAAATAAAGATAACTTACAAAAGGAACTACAAAATGTTAAGCAAATGCTAATACAAAACGATTACACAAACAAACAAATTAATAAAGCAATAAGGAAATACACTCAAAAAAAACAAGTCAATACAACCTACTAAAGAAAGAGAGAGAAAAACGACCACCATCCTACCCTACATTCAAGGTATCACAGAACAAATAGGAAGAATTCTCAAAAAACACAACATCCAAACTATATTTAAGCCACCTGCGATTAATAGGACAACTTCTAAACAACCCTAGAGATAAAAAGGAACCTTTCAGTGATCTAGGAGTATATAAAATCCCTTGTTCTTGTGGCAAAGTCTATATTGGAGAAACCGGGAGCGCGGTAAGTCAACGTGTAAAGGAACATGAGAGTAAAGTCAGGCTAAAACATTTCACGCAATCAGCAGTAGATGAGCATCATATCGAAAAAGGACATAGCATTTTATTTGACAAAACAACCGTCATCGCAAAAACGTGCAATAAATTTCCAAGAAAACATAGAGAAGCAATCGAAATCTTAAAACACCCTAATAACATCAATAGCGACAATGGATATAATACTAACCCGATTTGGCTTTCCGTCCTCCCGGGTTTTTTGAAAAAGACTTGATTGGCCAATCAAGTCCGACCAGTCCCCACCATGGGGCGCTCTGGCCAATCACAGGCATCATAGAGAATACATATATAAGAAGAACATAACCTAAAACTTCAGTTTCAGGTCAGCCCTGAAGAAGTGAACTGCAATGTTCACGAAACGTCGGCAACATTCATAGTTTCGCACACGATTGAAACCCGAAAAATCTTTAATTTAAAATTATAAAATATTCAACTTTAAATTTTAAATCTATTATTAAGGCTTGATCTTTTCACGCTATAAAGTCATCCACCACTTTTTGTACTTCAGCTTCAATTTGGATTTGGTGCTCAGCTAAGCTATTTTGTAACGAGCGAAAAAGGTGGTAATCTGACGGGGCAATGTCTGAGGTGTAAGCTGGATGCGGAAAAATTTCTTATTACAATTCTTCTATGGTTTGACGGACCACGGAACTTTTATGTGGCCTAGCGTTGTCGTGCTGTACTGGTCTTCGTCCATACCCAGAATATCATCACCCTGGCGAACGTTACTCTTTTCAACTAAACCGTTTGGCGAAAAAAATCCAAGAAAAGAGATCATATTCTGGGCATTGGCGAAGATCAGTCCCAAAAATTCTCTCTGTTGTACCTTTTGACGTCCTTTGAGCACTCTAAAGTTGGTTTGCACTAGAATCATAGATATGCAGGTCATCAACATAAAACACATGAGTGAGGTGATGCTCGCGAAGATATTTGCCGCCGCAGATGTACCCAGAAGAATTGTGTAACGCAAGAGATAGTGGCAGAAGTGTGATGCAAGAGAGCAGAGGGTTCATGGTGTTGCTCTAAAAGACGCCCCTCGGTAAGATAACGCTGTTTGTTGTCACACAATAATTGCTAGATGTTACATGTTATGAGAATTTCGCAAAGCTCCTTTAAGCGGATGATATTCTCTGTGCCTTACTTTAGTTTCAATGGTACTTCTTGTAAATCTCTCTCCAAAATGTCTGTACATCGTCGGGCTTGGATTTATTTTAACAGAAAACGGGAGATCGCTGAAGAGGCACGATGTATCCGCGAGAAACTGTTGATTCTCGCTAAACATCCCCTTCCTCTTCTATATTCTCCTGCTATCGTCAGATAGCAATCGTGTTTTGTCAACTCTGTGCTGCCTTGATCTGTGCTCTTGGATCCTTTCCGTAAAAGCCTACTAGATTTTATGTAGTCAATCACATCAGGACCGAACCATGAGCCCTCTCTTTTTTTCATACAAAATCTACGAATATATCTTGCACTACGCAATTCTCATGGGTACCACTGCGGCGAGCCTAAGCATCGCGTGAATAAGATTACGCATGCATTTTATCTGGATGACCTGAAGATCTGTGCTTCTGAAACACAACAGTTTGAACATCCTCGGAGGATTAATGAGCGGTTTACATGAGAAATTAGTTTGTGCTTTTGATTGAAAAAGTGTGCAAAGATTACTCTGAAGCGAGGACGACTTGCTGACATTCTCGAAGGCACTCCGCGCGTAAGATCACGCACATGCAGGTCAGCTTGTACATCAACTCGTGCGTTCCGTGCTTATAAATTCTAAGCCGTGAAGGCGGGCGCGGACTTCTAAATTTGCAACGTCTATATAGCCAAATTATACTGGGTACAGTTAACATCGTCGTAAATGGAAGGGGCACACTTCTGAAAACGGGCAGGAATCGCGAAAAGATTGGTAACGGAGGGTTTCTTCACAAAGGCGCAGTTCTGGCGGGCGAGATGCTTGGCCTGGATCTTAACGTCAGATGTGTGGCAAGTGCAATAATCCATTAAGGTTCTTCACTTCTGAAACCCTGAGTGCAGAAAGCTGATGTCAAAAACATCGTCGAACATCTCCTTAACAAAAAAATGCACGGAAACTTTTACAGAAATATAAGAGATTATTCTTTGTCGACGAAGCTAACGTTTGCTTTCCTCAAATCATTCGTACCAAATTTAGGGACTGTTGCCGCATTCACTAGTTTGTGATCACGAAGATATGAACTAATTTGTCCACAAAGTTTATATTACATTCATAGTGTTAAGTAGTAGATACTGTTGCCAAATGTTAGCAATCAGGGTGAAGTTTTACGATAAAACTGATGAAATGTTGACTGTCACGCACTTCTGTGCAGTTTCTAAAAATAATTTTACTTGTCTTTCTAAGATTGAGAGGCTTCCGCTGAAAAATTAAGAAAAAGAACATTTTTTTTAGATTTCACCAGTCTCCATCTTGGAATCTTGCAAAATTTCAGACGTCTCTGACTATTGTATAGTTGCTGCAGAAAATTTGCTCCCTCGTCAACTTTAAGGGTCCGACATTTTCAGAATTTTGAAAATTTTCATTTTTACTCTACACTACTTGTTTCACGTTCCAAAGAAGGTTGCCCTTCTTGTTTGTAAAAAAATGCAACCTAGATGTGCTAAGGGTAAGTGTCAATCGATTTTGATAAAATTTGGAGCTAACTATTTTTTAGGCAATGGGAACGAAAGGCAAAGTATTTTGAGTTCGAAAAATAAGGAACACCCTAATTATACATACACTACTTTAACCTCTAATGACAAATTAGCTAGCGTATCAAAATAATGTAAAATTGTACGAACTTATATATGTCTTATACCTGTATTATTTATGTAGAAAGCTTGTTTGGTTTTCTCAGAGTGACACACATTGTTGTTCCCGCGTTTATGGTTCCCACCCATCATGCATCAGGCGTCGTGATACTTGTCGTGTCTGTTGCCTCGTATTTGTTTATTTACTGATTGTTTACTCGATTTTTACAGTATAAACTTGACTGTTCATTTCATGGGAATCCCATTTAGGTCCGGTTTCGGGCATGCTTCTAAATGGCCTTAGCTTAAAGCGAACACAACATTCAATTTTCGGAACGAAATAAATAGGAGGACCTAAATAGGATTCCCAGTGTATTGAAAAAGGGTGCACTG
Organism: Andricus curvator; assembly: GCA_932195095.1. Taxonomy (NCBI): domain Eukaryota; kingdom Metazoa; phylum Arthropoda; class Insecta; order Hymenoptera; family Cynipidae; genus Andricus; species Andricus curvator. The sequence continues at coordinate 19,669 of CAKNYM010047236.1, read as the reverse complement.
CTTTTCATCTAAAAAATATTGAATTCAAGTATTTATTTAGTAAATTAAGATACTAGAGTTTTAAGGTTAGAGCTTGAGTCCAACAGCCTCAAAACATGAAACAAAATCAGTTCATTCAATTATTTAATTTCAGCCATTCTTTTTTTAATCGATTTTTCTGATATTATTTTCTGATACCCTGTATCTAAAAAATTGTTAACTTGAAACTAAAAAATTTTACGTTTCGACTCATATTTATTATAATTTTACTTATACTTATTATTACTTATTATGCTGATACATAAATGTGAACCTGTTGAAATTGTTTTTACTTCACATCCTGTATTCTGTTACACGGAAAATGTAACAATATAGCTATACAATAAAATGTTTCAAATATGTATTTTGAGTTTGATCCAATCTACACCTTAAACTACCCCCCCCCCTCCCGCTGACCCCGTCCCTTTTTAAATTAATGAGTGCATAATGTATGCACTTTGCGGATTTCATGATATGACATGATATGACATGATTGACGTATTGAGCCGCATATGGACCCAGCGCCTGCAGACACTGTGTCGTTAGTGCGAACATATTGTTATCTGGGATTGCTTTTCCGTATAGCTAAGTAGTGTCCACGAAGAACATAAATATAATTTGAACTCCATTTAGCCAGTTTGAAACGTAAATTTGTTCACCGAGTTGAAAATTCCTGAGCAGGAACGTACGGAGGTTCCTGGTACACCGGTTCCTGGTACAACGGTTCCTGCCGAGGATCGAACGAGGGAACTTGCGCACGTTCCCGTAGAAGAACCTGGGTATTCAAATACCTGTAGAGGTTCCTGTGCAAGTGGGACACATTTGCACAAAGTATCTATATAGTATATATATATATATATATATATATATATATATATATATATATATATATACACCCACCCGGGGGCGCCATTCGGTTTTCGGTTTCGATTCCTTTGGAATAGAACCAAAGGGCCTATGACAGAGCCACCGAACGCGTCCTCGGGTTGCGGATAGTGGGTCCCTGTACCAAGGGTTTCAGCTGAATATGGTTACAATAATTAATAAGCAGTCGCGGAAAATTGTCCAGGGATGGTCCCGAAGGGATAACTCCTAAGCGAAGGCGTGACAACCGTGCCGAAAGCTGAATGGCACCTGGGTTAGGTGTCTCAAACGGTGACTCTGGGATACCGGGCGACCTCTCAGAGTATCAGCCTTATCCTTGCACGCGGGGCTCTACAAGGATGGACTAACCCTTTCCCTAGCTGCTCGTGGGAACAACAATGAAAGCACCAAAACACCAGAATGTTGTAGATGCGGTTCAAGACAATCGAACGCGCAGAGCACCCGACAATGGGTCGGCAAACAATTCCGATCAGCCAAGAGTTTGGGGTGCTGAAAATTATTCAGATGGAAACACGACGACGAACCGGCGGAACGCCCACATTCAGTGGACGGAAAAATGGATATGTACGCGGAGCACTTCCCCAACCGCTGCTTTATGAAGCTGCAGACGAAGATGAGGAAGCGACATTGAGACCAACCGCAGAAAGCAGGCACCTTCTGAGAGATGATCGCAATTTCATTACAAGAAGAAACATTAACATGCAAGTTCCTCCTAAGCCCCAAGATCTGGCTGAAATGGATGCCATCCTTCGTGGAGATATCTCACAAGAGTCCGACCTCTGGACCATCAATTGCTCAGTTTATGGTGCTGCGAGAGCTTTGGCTGATTCAAATCGAAGGCTGAAACCGACGATGGATCAAAAGACCAAAAGACGCTTGCATCAACTGAACAAGAAGATTGGATGGGTAAGACAGAATGCGTCCCGTGTTCAATGTGTGATTGACTACATAACTTCTGGTAGACCGTTTACGGAAAGGGTTTGAAAGTTCGCCCAAGAACTAAGGATCTTGAATCACATACTAAACAAGTCAAAGCTGCTGACAATCAAGCAGCATATTGTTGACAAAATACGGCTGTTATCTGACGCAAGGAGGAGAATACAGATGAGGGAGAGATGGATCAGGGAGAATAAACAGTTTCTCGCTGACCCATCGCACCTCTTCAGCGATCTACCTGTTTCTGTAAAAAAACCACCCAAGCCCAAGAAGGTAGAGACTTTTTGGAACATTTGGCCCGCATATTCACCTCATATTTAAAGTCGGAGACGCCCATTCCGCAGTGCCAATAATTTGTTTGAACACGCTGTTTAAGATCTTTACAGCTGTCCTCAACAACAGGATTGTTCGACGAATTGAGCCTGTGTGGCGAGAGATGTACGAACAACGTGGCTCGAAAAAAGGTGTAGCAGGCTGTCGAGAGAACCTGCTAATTGACAGGTGTGTCTGTAAAGACGCTGCAGCCCATCAGCGCGTCCTGTAAATGACCTGGATTGACTACCGGAAAGCTTTCGATTCAACCTCTCATAGACTTATCACCTGTCTGTTGGAAAGCTTGAAGGTACATCCACACATAGTGAGATGCATAGAGAGATTGATGCCTCTTTGGAAAACTAGATTTACTATCTAATCTAGAAATTATCGTGTGAAAACGAACAACGTCACCTTCCAGAGGGGCGTCTTTCAAGGTGATACCATGAGCCCTTTGCTTTTTTGCATCACACTTCTGCCTCTATCTCTCGCACTACGAAATTCTCCTGGATACCTCTATGGCGACACTAATCAGCGCGAGCATAAGGTCACTCATGTATTCTATATGGATGACCTGAAGATCTATGCCTCTGGTAAAAGCAAACTTTAAACTGCTATAAATATTGTCAAGAACTACACAGGAGAGATTGGGATGGACTTTGGTTTGGACAAGTGTGCCAAAATTCATCTGATGAAAAGAAAAATTACTGGCGTTCCCAAGGACCCTGAGCTTGTGGATATAAGTGTTATCAGACATCTTAATACTGGAGAGACCTATACATACATGTGCGTGTCTCAAAACCGCATTCAGGATGTAACATCAGTGAAGGAATCTCTCCGAAGCAGATACAAGCATCTTCTTCGACTGATTTGGTCTTCCAATCTGTCGGCGTTGAACAAGGTATCTGGGACTAACATGCTTGCCGTCCCGGTTCTACTCTACTCATTTGTGGTAGTTCAATGGACGAAGAACGAGTTTAAGGCCCTTGATGTCATTACACGTAAGATCATGCATATGCATAAAAGCTTGCGTATCAATTCGTCAGTTCCGCGATTATATATTTCACGCCGTCAAAGCGGACGTGGACTTCTGAATCTCCAGTGTCTTCATAACCGGATTGTTCTAAGTACAGCTTACATCGTTGCGAATGGCAGAGATCCTCTCCTAAAGATGTCAGGAACCACAAGATGATTGGCGAAGGAGCGTTCCTTTACAAAGCCGCGGAGCAAGCAGCCGAGACCCTTGGCCTGAATTTTAACATCAGAAGTGAGGACAGCGCATTACTTCATCCAGATGCTTCACTTCTAAAAACCAAAGTGAAGAAAACAGAGGTTGAAAATTTTCACCAAGAGCCAATCGACAAGAAAATGCACGGAAACTTTCACAGAAATGTAGAAAAACAGTCCTTGTCGAAGGAGCAAACTTTTGCTTTCCTCAAATCATCAGGGCTTAATTCAGGTACAGAGGGTTTTATTTTTGCATGCCAGGACGGTTTCATTTCCACCTTAGCATACCGTGAGCGCATTTTATGTCAAGAAGTTCCCAGTGATAGGTGCAGAGCGTGTCATGCACACGCTGAATACCTAGAACACATACTATCAGGGTGTCCGACCCACGCGAGAACGACGTATATCTACAGACATAATCCAGCCCTAAGAGTGCTTTATTACCATCTTTGTCGCTCTTACGGTGTTGGCCGCGACCCTGCCCTGCCGAACGCTCCAAGGGAGATAGAGTCGATTGTCCGAAACGAGAAGTGCCAAATTTTCTGGAACTACGATTTTCGGGCAGCAGTATCCGTTGCGCACTCGAGGCCTGACATTGTTCTCCAAGACTTCGAGAAGCGAACTATATTCGTGATCGAATTCTTGGCTCCGTCCGAATACAACATCACGGCGAAGGAGAAAGAAGAAGAGGAGAGGTATCAAGACCTTAAAAGAAAGCTACAACGACTGTACCCACAATATTCGGTACAAGTAATTGTCCTTGTGATAGGTGCTCTCGGAAGTGCGAAACTATCACTAGTTCGTATCCTTAAAACCATACCCGCGTACCAAAAATATGCCAAGGCACTTGCGAGATGGATGCAGAAAGCTGTCATCCTTGGGTCGCTTCGTGTCCTCAAGACACACGAGGGTTTCGCCGGCCTGTCGTCGTGATTTCGTCGTTGCCTATGACCACCCATCTCACGGTTGTGAGACGTGGCCGTGGGTGTGATTTACCGCAATGCCACTTGGGGCTATTGACATTTTTTGGATGGCAGTTGCTCATAGTGGGACCCTACTCTTGCAGCAACATCCACGATATTGCAGGAACCTATATAGGTATTTGAATACCCAGGTTCCTGTACAGGAACGTGCGCAAGTTCCCTCGCAGGATCCGCGGCAGGAACCGGTGTACCAAGAACCTACATACGTTCCTGCACAGGAATTTTCAGCTGGGAACTCTGCCTATCTCTACGCACAGTGGATAACTAAAAAGGTTTGTTTTTACACTCAAGTGTCCGGACTTACATGGCTGTATAATGATAAAAATAATGAATCGAAAATTATTTTTCCAAAAATCAGTTGAAGCTTTAGTTTTTGAGTTATAAAATATTTAAGCTGGACTAATCAGGAACGCGGTCTAAACAGTTGTGTGTGTGTGTGTAAGTGGGAGTCGAATGTAGTGTAGTGACCGCTGTTCTCCCGTCGCTACCCCACCTCGGCGCTCTCTTCATAACACTGCGTCGGACGCCCGCTCACGTACGCACGTCTGCTTATACCGCGCTCCTGATTGGTCCAGCCTGAATATTTTATAACTCAAAAACTAACACTTCAACTGATTTTTGGAGAAGGAATTTTCCATTAATTTTTTTTTATTTTTATACAGCTATATAAGTCCAGAGACTTGAGTCTGGGACACACTGTATACTATTATCTTAAACTTCTTCCAAAGGCATGCGAGATGATCAGTTGATTTCTTTCGGAAATCAAAATGAATTATATAAAAGATAACTAGATAGTTCAAGTCGTAAAGTGAAGATTTGAATTATTTTTTTTTAGTACTAATTTGTCTCGTGAAGTTTAGAGAATCATTACATTATTATATTATATTTTAATACTTTACGCGTGCTTAGTATTACAACAATTAATTTACGCTACTGAAATTTGTTTTAGTCATTAATTACATTTTCCGCCTCATCAATATAGACAATTCATTTCAGGAGTTCCGGTTACCTGTCAATATCACAACGCTATATTTTCGCCGAGTAATGAATTCTTTGTGCTGGAATGTCGAGGACCAGGCATTCCTTCAGTTTCCTTATATAAAACTGAGATGCCAGCGCCTCGCTTCATTTCTTTACTTGAAAATAATTCAAGAATTCATGTGAGTATAAATGTTGTAACTCTAAAATAAATGTTACATTTTCAATGTAATGCCATGTAACAAGGTTCTCGATGTATTAGTTACTGATTGAATGATTGCATGATTGAATAACGTCAAATATCAAAGTTTTGGATAAGGGCAGCAAATATAGACGTTTTCGTTCAAATAATTACATCTTTTAGTTTCTGCGATTGTTCTATTATTTAAAAAAATTATAGAACACGCACGTGATGTATTTCAAACTTTGAAAAAGGCTTGAATTATTGCATTAATGAACCTTTTAATTTTATTCCAAGCACAATTTATATTTTTCGGAAGTCATGCTTGCACCCGTGTATTTGAAGGTTAAAAACAATTTTTTCACGTTTTTTTAACAGTTGGGAGGACTGTTGTTAATTTCACATCGGCTCGTGTGCACTGTTGGGAACTCCTGGTTCAATGAACCAGTGTGTCTAAATTTATAATTGATAATACAAATTTATTCGTTCATCTGGTCTTTTATAAAATTAAAATTTTCTATCGAGTAACCATGATAATATATGATTCCTGAACAATTAGATCAATTTATTTCATATTTTTAGCTGCATGTTACATTCCAAACATCAGCTACGACATAAATTCCCTATCTTCAAAGAATGTAATAAACATTCCATCTCTTGTTTCCCCGCAAGTAGTAAGGTACAACTATGGGGCGACCGGTCTACCCCCACTCCTCGGCCGCCTGCCTAGACTGGCGCCTGTCCCCACCACTACGTCGAGTATTCTTCTTCGAGTATAATTCTATTAGCTAACTTTAATCAATTCCAAAGCAGATCTATTTATTCATTATAGATTTTTTTAAACTGCAAAAATTCAATAAAATTTCAAAAACCGCAATTCAAGGAAAAGAATAAAAACGTTGAATTAATTAGCAGCTGGGTGGGGTGCGAGGTTCAAATCCCCCCGCAGCCACCATTCTGACTGTTACGAACCAGCTTAAATAAATTGTAAATTTATGAATCGATTTAAATCGGGGTAATTTTGTGGTAACATGATGCCGAATGAGCTGATGCGTTGGAGGAACAACAGACCAAACTAACTCTCGTCAGTTGGTTTATTTTATATTTTAGTGAGATTCGTGAACTTCCTCCTGTCGGAGTACCGCACTTGCTGCTTTCACTGAAATTGAGACTAGGTTCCAAATGATTAAATGAATATGTTCAATTAGAAAATAGTTGACGATATATTACATTTGTTATTGAAATTTTGAACAGGTTTCTCTATCCTAGATAAATTAAATTGTCTCACACACAATCTCTGTTTTTGATTCAAATTGTTCTAAAATTATTTATTCTAGTTTAACGATAGACCGGACAAAAGGGCAGCGAGAGAGAGAGAGAGCACTAACGATATCCCTAGACAACAGGCAAGCAAATATTATGTAATAATACATCTGACCTTGCTGAATGTCATCCCTTCAGAATCTTTGGCACTCGTCCCTCGCGATTTCACCCGCGCCACACTCTCGTGCCGTCCGATCTGTCGAATACTTTTCTTCAAATTTGAATTAATTCTAGTTTGGATTCACCACGAACACAAGGTGACACTGTAGGATCTTGACCTATCTTTTGCGTATCTACTTGTTGCGCGTTCGGCGTTCGCCGATCAATACGTGAGTTTCCTAAAGTGGGACGCTTTTCGTTATTGTCCGTTTGAGTTTGTTTTTTCAGGGATTAATACTTTTTCCTCATCTGAAAAAATTTCTTCTTCGGCATCGCTTGAAAATTCATTAATTTCATAGCTTTTAAATTATTATTTTTATTTTCTAGGGGAATTTCTTCATTATTATCTTGATATTCTTCTTCATTTGATTTTTCGGAGGTACTGAAATCATTATAAAGGGATTTATGTATATTTTGTCTTGAAAATTATGGATCTGAGTCTTCATATTTGTGTATTTCTTGATTTTTAATTTCTTCTAGAATATTAGGCTTACTTTGATTAATTTCTTTTCGATGCCTTCCTCGTTTCTTCTTGATTTCTTGTTCTGGAATTTGAACTTTCTTGGGTCTTTCGCGCTTCTTTTTCTCTGGGATTAGGATTTCTTTTCTAGAATTCGGGATTACTGGATTTTGTAAATTTAGTATATTTTGTTGATTTAATTGTTGCTTTCCACGTTAATTTTTTTTTTGGATTTCGCGATTTTCTTGAGTTTCTTGAGTTTTTTTATTTCTTAACTTCCTTGGTTTCTTAGAGCTATCCTGAGATTCTGAATTTCTTAGAGTTTCTGAATTTGTTTCATAATTTACTGAGTTTTCTAGGATTTCGTGATTTTCTTGAGCTTCTTGATTTCTTGATTTCTTGATTTCTTTGATTTCTTAGAGCAAACTTGAGTTTCTGAATTTCTTAGAGTTCATGGATTATTTTTACGATAGAGTGAGTTTTTCTGAATTTCGTTATTTTCTCGAGTTTTTTGAGTTTCTTGATTTCTCAGATTTCTCATTTTTCCTCTAGTTACTACTACATTCTACATTCTAAATATTTTCTTTGAAGTTTGCTGTATTTGTTATATTTATAAACATGCTTAGCATGCCTAAAATGATTAATAAAAGAGGGTTCAAAATATTTGAAGAATTTTCATGACTTGATGTTATTTAGGTCATTTTTGTATTATCATCTGAAGTTTGGTTTGTTGAGTTTCTTCCTTCAAGAACGCCATAATCGATTCCTTCATAGCATGTTAAATTTATATTTTCTCGAATTTCTTCATTATCCATACAAAATTTTACCTGATTTACGGTTTTAGTTTTGTAGGAATTACTGGGTTCCTCGATAAAGCATCAGCATTTACCTTCGTTTTACCCGCTTTGTAAATTATTTCATAATCTTATTCAGATAATTTTAAGTTCCATCTAGTTACGCGTGAACGTGGGTCGCTCGAATTTTGGAACCAAATTAATGGTTTATGATCAGTGACCATTTTAAATTTTCTGCCATACAAATAGTGTCGAAAATGGGTCACACAAAAGACAATTGCCAAAGCTCCCTTATTATATGTATAATATGCAACCTCGTGAACACTCAGTGCTCTGGATACATATTTTATTGCTTTATCCTTCCCGATTTGGCCTTGAGATAAAATTCCACCTATTGCAAAGCCTGAAGCGTCGGTAGTGAGGATAAATGGTTTATAAAAATCGGACCTTTCTAACAGGGGTTCTTCGCATAATTCGTGATTTAAAATTTTAAGTGCTTCTTGTTGTTTTCAGTCCATTTAAAGGGTACGTCTTTCTTCAAAAACTGATTCAAAGTTGCTGCTTTCTTCGAAAATCCTTCTATAAATCGTCGGTATCAACCAGCTAAACCGAAAAATTGTTTTATATTAACGTTTTTGGGGACGGGAAAGTTTGTTACTGCTATTGTTTTCTTTGAATCCGGGCGTACACCATCTTTATCGATAATATGTCATAGATAAATTACTTCAGGTCGTAAAAATTCGCATTTGTCCGGCTTTGATTTTAAATTCGCTTCACGTAATCGATTCATTAGTGTATTAAATTTTCTTTGATGTTCTTCTGAAGAATCAGCATAAATAACAATATCATCAAGGTATACAAATAATTCAGTTCCAATTAAACCTGATAGAGTAATTCGGTCAAATTCATAATGACCATAAGGAGTTAAAAAAGCTGTTTTATGGGAATCTTCTTCACTCATTTTAATTTGATGAAAACCTGATGCTTAATCGAAAACTGAAAAGTATTGTGCATTTCCTAATTAGTCTAAAATTTCATGAATATTTGGTAGAGGAAATGAGTCACTAATAGTTTTTTTTGTTGAGTTTGCGAAACACGAGGATCATTCTCCATGTTTTATTTCTTCGGGAATCTTCTTTCTTGGGGACGATTCATACAGGAGTGTTATAGGGGGATTTTTTGGGGCCCTATAAAACAGACTTATGGGGTTTATATTCCAAAAGTAATAATTCATTCTGAATAAAAATTACGAAAACATCTTTTTTTCTTATGGGAAATACGTGTTAAACTTCATGGGGCTCGAGCAACCTCTAAATATAATTACAAAATGGATTTAATTTGTGTAGATTCGAACAAATTTCCGGGGGATATACATCAAAATGCGCAAAAAAAAATTCCAATGCTATTTTGGAATCGGAGCATTTATTGATTTGTTTATGATAATTAGTTATAATTATAAATGACACTTATAATATAATATTAAAATAAAATAAAATAAATTGTCAATTAATTGGTAATATTAATTAATATTTTTGAAACTTGAAAAATATTTGTTTATAAGAATTAATTGAATTCGTTTAAGTAACTAAAAGGTTATGAACAAAATCGCTGATTGCTGATTAACGTTTACCAATAAAAATAACTTTTAAATCAATCTGAAATCGTTTTGAATCGTCACTGTTCTTACCTTTTCTAATCATTCTTACCTGGATAAGGTTGCTGTATGAGCACCGAAACGTTGGTAAATATTATAAATGTTTTTTTATTGTGATTTGATTATATTAAAAATGAAAAAGACGAAAGAAGTAAAGAAAGAGAAGGAAGGGGATTTGGTTAGTTGCAGTCTAAATTTTCTTTCCTCTTTTTCATTTTAGTCCAAAGAAAATTAAAAAAAAAAAATTAATTACAATAGGAGCATTTCATGGTGGTTGTCCAAATTTGGTCGTTGGATTTTTAGTTTTATTTTCAGGAATCCTATACGTTAACTTTAGTATTGTACGTTAAATAGGATTTTGAATTTCATTGTAATCTAATTTAAAATTCTTCAATTTTAGTCTCTAATTTCAAACATATCAAGCAATCTTCATTCAGAGATCATAGCGATTCGAATTAAGTGATTATAGCGTTTTTAATTAAAAATAACTGCTAGCGGATAGCGACCCGCTAAACATCCTGAGGTATCTAATTCGGACCTTATAAAAGCCAATATATAAACTAACTGAAAAAAATGTGTAAACGCATCTAAGCAAGCACTCAATGAATCTATAACTTTGCAAAAACTCATCATTCTATTACTAATATTATAATCCGCTAACAATTTTATGTCTCCAATTTTAAACATAATTACATTATTACATATCCATACTGAATCACAAGATCGCTGTTCATAGAATTCGTCAATATACTGACGTACAGGAAATCTATATTGATATTCTCCAAGTTTAATACATGTCAAGCAATCTTCATTGAGAGATCATAGCGATTCGAATTAAGTGATTATAGCGTTTTTAATTAATAATAAACGCTAGCTGTGACCGGCCTGCTAAAGACCCTGACATCTAAGCAAGCACTCAATGAATCTATGACTTTTAAAAAACCCATCATCCCATTACTAATATTATATTCCGCTCATGACTTTAAGTCTCTAATTTTGAACATAATTCTATTATTACATATCCGGAATAAACTACAAGATCGCCGTTCATAGAATTCATCAATATGCTGACGTACAGGAAATCCGTATTGATATTCTCCAAGTTTAATACATGTCATGCAATCTTCATTGATGTGAGAGATCATAGCGATTCGAATTAAGTGATTATGGCGTTTTTACGTAATAATAACTGCTAGCGGTGAGAGAGCTGCTAAACACCCTTACGTATCTAATACGGACCTAATAAGAACCTATATATAAACTAACTGCAAAAAATGTGTAAACACATTTAAGCAAGCATTCAACGAATCTATGACTTTGCAATAACCCAACATCCTATTACTAATATTATATTCGGCTAATGACTTTAAGTCTCTAAATTCAAACGTCAATATATTATCACATATGCGGAACAACTCACAAGATCGCTGTTCACATAACTCAGAAATATACTGACGTACAGGAAATCCGTATTGATATTCTCCACATATCCATGTTATCAGTAACATAGAGCATACGCAGCGCAGTTATATTGCAATGTTTTACATTCAAAGATTATATTTCTAAACTTACATGAATTATAGCAAAATTCATGTTCAAACGTTTTATAAATTTAGAGATAAGGATCAATGGAAGTTAAAAATTGTGATAAAGACATATGGACCATATCAAGAGGAGCTGTACAATTTCCGCTAATTTTGTTTACAATGCCACACATTCTATTTATAGGCGTATTGATTATTCGAGTAGGTTTCTTTTTTGTAGTTTCAAGACAAGAAGGCACCTCAGAGCGGGTATTTCGTGGAGGAGCAAACCATGGGATCTCAGCTAGTAAATAGTGGCTGTCGACGTAACCCTCTAATAATTTCAATAGAAATAAAATGGAGTGGACAGTCCTACGGTCTTTCGAAGTCCATATTTTACACCTGTCACAGAGTTCAATGTAATCAGAAACAGGAGGTAGAAATTGCCCGCTTGCTTTCCAATTCAGAAACTTTAAATATTTATTTTGACACTCATCCATTGATTCAATTAGGTATTCTGCTAAAGGATACCAGATCACAAATCCATATTCAAATTTCGATCGAATCAGTGCAAAGTACAGAGAACTCAGTGCAGTCGGGTTTCTAAACGAACGACAAGTTCTTATTAGAAATCCTAGTGCGCTATTGGCTTCTCTAAGTAAGTAATCAATATGAATATTAAACCGCAGCGCATTATCCATATTCAAACCGATGTCCTTTATAAAGTTGACTTTTTCCAGAGTGCACCAAAATGCTAATATTTTCCTGTAGTTTTAAGCAGACCTGGATATTAACGATTGGAAAAAAAAGTTCAGCATCATCTGTATAAAATAGAATATAAACGCTGAAAAGTTGTTCAACGCCATTGACATAAATTACAAATAATAAAGTGCCTAGACTATAGCCCTGTGGTACACCTGATGTGGAAGTAAACAAAATTGAAGAGTAGCCGTTGTATTGTACAATATGTTCAGGATGATGATCTATGATTTATACAGTCAAAGACTGTGGACACGTCCGTACATATGACATCTACCTGTTGATGTTCAATTAAGAATTTCTCAGTCATTTGCACAAAAGTTAACAAATTAGATGTTGTGGATCTACGGGGAACAAATCCGTGCTGAGCGGTGGCCACGATGGGAGTTATATAAGGCCAGAGTAGGTCGCACACGCACATCTCCATTACCTTTGAAATTTTTATAATATGGCAATTGGTCTATAATTGACAATCATCATCACAATTCACAATCATCATTTACCCCTTTTTTTTAAACTGGGCAAATTCGAGCCTTTTTCCATCGATCAGGAAATGTGTTTGTCTTTTTTGCTAAGTTGGTAATAAAATATAGGGGATCAGTAAGGAGATTCGCATAGTTTTTAAGGAGACAACTGGGGATTAGGTCGATGCCAGCAGTAAGCTCATTTGAAAGTTTGCACATGCTTGACAGTAGCTCTTGTTTAGAGATTTGAGTAGTGTCGCCAAAAAGCATGCGTGGTTCTGAACAGAGTCCTGGAATAGGAGGAGCAGACGGCTTAGACACGCTATTAAATAAGCACGCAAATGCATTTACAATATCAAGAGGACAGGTAGGCTCTTTGTCGTTATACATCATAGTACCTGGAATTCTATAGGTTTGTCTAAGTTTATTTATGTGGGTCCAAAAAGAGGAAGGCGCTTCAATAATTTTATTTTCTATGTTGGATTGATAAGATTCAAATAACACGTGGGCTTTACTCTTTGTCTGGGTTCTCAACTCCCTAAAGGCGTTGAGATAGAAAACATTTTAAGTACTATTGTATTTTAATCTAAATTTTTCTTCAGCTTGTTGATCAAGAATATGTTGTTTCGTGTACCAGGGTGGATACTGATTTTTATAAGAATGCAGGGGATAAGTATCAATCTCCTTATATAGGATTTGATAAATTAACTCATAAAAAATATCTAGTTCTTTGTTAACATTTTTTGCCAAGTATAGGGCCGACCAATCCACAGCGGCTAAACAAGAAACCACACCTGACAGGTCACGATTTTGAAACTTGTATCGTTTCGAGTTTGAACTAATAGATATATTGTTTTTTCGCGGATACTGGATGCAGATGTGCTTCGAAACATAAAACCAAGAGAGGGTGGTACCTGGTAGGATTGGTATATTACAGAAAGACACTTTACAGGGAAAAGTTGATAACACGACATCGAGGTACCTGTCATTGATATTGTTTATATCGTTTTATTGCGTAAGCTGGTGGAGATGTTGAAAGGCGACAAGCAAAGCAGATTTCCTATCAGAGCTACCCAAATTAACAAAAAATTTCAAATTAGGAATATTACAGTCACCCAATGCTGTAGTGGCAAGAGGGACGCCACCACCCCCTTTATTTAACCTGTTGTCTCTGTAAACATCAAAAAGCTCACATTCAAAAAATTTAGCAGTATTAATTTGAGGTTTTAGCCAAGTCTCAGAAAAAATCGAAATATCGTAGTTACAAATATTAGCAAATGTTATGAAAGATTTAAATTTAGTATTTATCCCTCTCTAAGTTTGAGTTGTGTGATGAGTGGTGACCTTGTAGGGATGAGTTGCAGCGAGTCTTTTGACGATTATTGTGGGCTCTTCCAGATGAAAAATAAGTTTCAGATTTTCTTCTCCACGAGCTTGCCGTTCCTCCATAATTTTCTTCAACTCGCTGAGACTCGCTCGCTGTGCTGAGGTCCGGTCGGGTGCGAGATTCATCTCCATCAGAGAATCCGTTTCTTGACGTTGTTTCCACCATATCCAATATTTTTGGAGCATAGTTTATGCAACTCTTTCTGACACGAAAATTATTTTTATGGGGCGTGGAAGTCCAGATGTCTGTGGATTTTTATCAATCCTTGAGTATTTAATAGATCTCGGATTGTAATCGTTTGAGATGTTTGAAAGGAAGTTGTTAGTAACATCATTTAAAGTATGAGCAGGTTTGGAAATATAAGGGGGTGGGGAATTTTCTGGGCATCCATATAAGATTGAGTTTTGTTTGCGTGCCATCCTGTCAGTAATCTCCAGCATGCAGTTCAAATTTATATCCTTACCATTGAGCTTATTTTCCAATTCCTGAACTGTCACTTCCAGTTTATCTATACGGTCTAGCGCTGAGCCTAATTGAGTACTAAAAGCGTTGAGTGATGAAGCGAGAGTATCGGTTGATTCCTTGAACTCAGCGCATGTAAATGCTCGATGATTTTCTAGTCGTGTTGTCGTTTTATTCATATATGCTGGTTTAACCCTCCGCTAGACGCAACCGGCCTGACAGGCCACCTCAAGCTGTTTTCGCTCATTTCTCGTACTACAGAGCGCACAGGGGCTTGACCTTCTTAGTATTCGTTAATCAATATAAGCTTTTTCGAAAACCTTTAATAAGTTTTATGGCAGACTAGGTAAAATGTGACTGTGATCCTTCAAACATGCCAGGTTCCCTGCACCCAAGCGGACGAAGTCGCCAACAAATTAACAAAAAGAGAAGCTTTCATAATTGAAACTTGAAATTTTACTCTCGGGGGTTTTCGGGGTGCAAATGAGAAATTTGATGTCAATTCCACACAAAAAAATGACTGTTTCAATATGGCGGACACGTGTATGAACAGCTTTTTTGATTTCGATGACAATCGTCACACTGGAGTCCCATGAGTCGATGATAATACATTTGTCGTCATTTTTACAAAAAACATAATAGCGGATGCAATATGGCTGACAGTATTTTCGAAAACTTATCTCATTCCAACGAAAATCAGTATACGACACTTTTTTGAATTTTGAATTTTGCAATTTCAACATCAGAATCGTAATCAGCGACCCAAAAACCTTAAGATAACTTTCTATAACAATTATTTCTGATGTGCTTCTCGAATGAATACAGGTGGCCTGTCAGGCACATTGCGTCTAAACTAGGAAGTTTTAGGATTGCGTCTAACGCAGGGTTAAAAGCGCTTCAAGGTCCGTTTTAGTTACAGGACTATCGTCATCGCTTGTTTGGTCTTGCCTAAAGATAGGACACGATGAACTTGGTTTATGGCCGCAGCATTTTCTTTTCCCTGCCTTTTGACTGATAGAGGAGCCTATGCATCAAGGATAATAGTGCACATCACAGGAGAAAATGCACGAGTCCCCTGCAATATCTGTATTGCATGTTTACAGATTTTTGTGTCTGGCATATTTGAGCTGCTATATGAGTATTAAAGTAACAGAGACTGTAGGCAACGGTGACGAAACAAAGTGAGGTTATGCTGGCCACGTGTATGAGAGTAACTCACCAAATCCAAAAATAAATTTCACAAAAAAAGAGAAACGTGAAAGCGAACTGGATTTGCACTATTTTTATAGCTCCACAGACGAAGTAAACATGGGTCAATCGAAAAGTAAGAGAAAAGAACCGCAGCACTTCCGCATAAGGAACACTGAAACTGAGGTTATGTCCGAAGGATAACGATTTGGCACTAAAACACCAGAAAAGGGGCCAAAAACAGACACTTGTATCCTTGAGGCACTCTGTGCGCAATAAATCATTAAACCAAAAAGTATCACAGCATTATATAATTTCAATATTGTAAATAAAAGTAGATTATCTACGGACAAGAAATTAGTACGTGTATCACGCGAGAGGCACGTGATTCCAGAATCATGCAATCTTCTTTGAGAGGTCATAGCGATTCGAATTAAGCACTTATAGCGATTTTTATTATTATTAACTGCTAACGGTGCACGACCTGTTAAACACCCTCACGTATCTAATTCGGACCTAATAAGAACCTATATATCTATGACTTTGCAAAAACTAAACATCGTACTACTAGTATTATATTCCACTAACGATTCCAAGTCTGTAATTTCAAGCTTAATTATAATATCATTAATAAGTGATATTATAATTCGAAACAAATCCAAAGATCGCTGTCAATAGGACCCATTAATATGTTGACGTAGGGGGAAGCTCCATTGATATTCTCCAAGTTCAATAGATGTCATGCAATCTTGAAGTAACACCATAGCGACTCGAATTAAGCGATTATATCGTTTTTAAATCATAATAACTGCAGGTGGCGAGCAACCTGCTAAACACCCTTACGTATGTAATGCGGGCCCACTAAGAACCTATATATAATTACTGAAAAATATATGTGATAATACAATTACCTGATGATATAATTACGTTTGAAATTAGATATTTAGAGTCTTTAGATAAATATACTATTAGTAATGAGATGTTAGGTTGTTCAAAGCCAGGGACTCATTAGCTGCCTGCCTAAATGTTTTTACTCATATTTTTCAGTAAGTTTATATAGGTTCTTATTAGGTCTGAATTAGATACGTTAGGGCGTTTAGCAGGTCGCCCGTCGCATGATATCTAATGGACTTGGAGAATGTCAAAACATAATCTCCATATATCAGCATATTCATGGTTGCTATAAACAGGGAATTGTCGATTTGTTCCCGATACGTGATATCCTAATTAAATTTAGAATTATAGGACTGAAGTCGTTAAAGGAATATAATATCAGTAACAGGATGGTAATTTCGTTTCTAAAGCCATATACTATCTGTGGCTTGAATGTTTTTGAACATATTTTTCAGTAAGTCTATGTATATTTTCTCATGATGCGAGAATTGGATACGTAAGTGTATTGCATGCCACGCTCTGCTACTATCATTGAGAACTTCTTGACATAAAATGCGGTCACGGTATGCTAAATTGGAAATGACACCGTCTGGGCATTCGAAAATAAAACCCACTGTACCCGAATAAGGCCCTGATGATCTGAGGAAAGCAAAAGTTTGCTCCTTCGACAAGGACTGTTTTTCTATATATCTGTGAAAGTTTCCGTGCATTTTCTTGTCGAGTAGCTGTTGGTGAAATTTTTCAACCTCTGCTTTCTTCACTTCGGCTTTTAGAAGTGAAGCATCTAGATGAAGTAATGCACTTTCCTCACTTCTGATGTTGAAATTCAGGCCAAAGGTCTCGGCCGCTTGATCCGCGGCTTTGTAAAGGAACGCTTCTTCGCCAATCATCTCTTGGTTCCTGACCATTTTTAGGAGAGGATCTCTGCCATTCGCAACAATGTAAGCTGCACTTAGAACAATTCGGTTATAAAGACACTGACGAATTGATATGCAAGCTTTTATGCATATGCATGATCGTACGTGTGGTGATATTAAGGGCCTTAACATTCCATTACACGCGCCCCCTGGTGGAACGTTGATGCACGCGTCGTATCTCTGAGATACACAAATCGGTTAATTGAAAAAATAAATACTAAAACTGAATTTTTCGCATATCCCGGGTTAAAAGGTGCACAGATAAATAAAGAAGGACATAAATATAAAAAAAAATAAATGCAAAAACCAAAAAAAAAAACACCAAAAAAAACCAAAAAAAAAAAAAAAAAACTCAACAGAACTGTTGAGTAACACGAGTTTGAGGAATAGGAGAGAGTTGGACGACGTCCCGCACCTTGCGCCTAACCAGTGATGAAAAACGCTTAACTATGTATCTGTCAGATACAGCGCGTGTAATGTAAGCTCGTTATTCGTCCATTGAACCACCCCAAACGAGTAGAGTAGATCCGCGACAGCAAGCAGGTTAGTCGCAGATACCTTGTTCAACGCCGACAGTTTGGAAGACCAAATCTGTCGAAGAAGATGCTTGTATCTGCTTCGGAGAGACTTCTTCACTGATGTTAAGTCCTGAATGCGGCTTTGAGGCACGACCACGTATGTATCGATCTCTCCAGTATTAAAATGTCTAATAAAACTTATATCCACAAGCTCAGGGTCCTTGGGAACGCCAGTAATCTGTGCTTTCTTTAGATTAATTTTGGCACACTTGTCGAAACCAAAGTCCATCCCAATCACTCCTGTGTACTTCTTGACGATATTTATGGCAGTTTGAAGTTTGCTTTTACCAGAGGCATAGATCTTCAGGTCATCCATATAAAATGCATGAGTTACCTTATGCTCGCGCTGATTAGTGTCACCACAGAGGTATCCAAAAGAATTTCGCAGTGCGAGCTTTGACTTTTTCAGTGTGTGATTCAAGATCCTTAGTTCTTGGGCGAACTTTCGAACCCTTTCCGTGAACGGTCTACCAGATGTTATGTAGTCAATCACACATTGAACACGGGACGCATTCTGTCTTGCCCATCCAATCTTCTTGTTCAGTTGATGCAAGCGTCTTTTGGTCTTTCGATCCATCGTCGGTTTTAGCGTTCGATTTGAATCAGCCAAAGCTCTCGCAGCACCTTAAACTGACCAATTGATGGTCCAGAGGTCGGACTCTTGCTAAATATCCCTACGAAGGGAGGCATCCATTTCAGTGAGATCTTGGGGCTTAGGAGGGACTTGCATGTTAATGTTCCTCCTTGTCCTGTAATCGCGATCATCTCTCAGAAGGTTCCTGCTTTCCGCGGTTTTTCTCAATGTCGCTTCCTCATCTTCGTCTGCAGCTTTATCAAGCAGCGGTTCGGGAAGCGCTCCGCGTACATATCCATTTTTCCGGAGGTTGTCGGCTTGACTTCTCAGACTGACGCGAAACGTGCTGAAGCTCTGGGTGTTTCTGGCACCACAGAGTGTGCATACGCGCCATAAATCCTCAGTGAAGAGGGATAATTCTGGCATCGTCGCAGTCTAGCAAGTAATCCTTGAGTTGATCCGTCCACTGAATGTGGGCGTTTTGCCGTTTCGTCGTCGTGTTTCCATCTAAATTATTTGCAGCACCCCGAACTCTAAGATGATCGGCGTTGTTTGCGGACCCATTGTCGGGTGCTCTGCGCGTTCGATCATTTGGAACCGCATCTACAACATTTGGTGCTTTGGTAGTGTCATGGTTTTTCCCACGAGCGCCTCCACTTAGGGGTTATCCCTTTGGAACTATCCCTGGACAATTGTCCGTGACTGCTCATTAATTATTGTAACCATATTCAGCAGAAACCCTTGGTGTAGGGACCCTCTATCCGCAACCCGAGGACGTGTTCGGTGGCTTTGCCATAGGCCCTTCGGTTCTGTTCCAAAGGAATC
>CAKNYM010047235.1:95991-127432 GCA_932195095.1 Andricus curvator | reverse complement strand
GGGGGGCCAAGCCCCCCGTAAGGAAAAATACAACAATCATTTTGAATAACTATAACTAAAATTAAACATAACATTAAATGTTGCACGTGAGCTTCATACTAGTCTTATTATAGACATGTGCGGTTATGTTCATTTTAGTTTTAGTTAGTCAAATAAAATCTTTGCCATCGCGACACAATTGTTATCTATCGGTTAACGAAAGACTCGCGGACCCACGTGTTGCTGCGTGTTGCCAGCCGGCATGCTCTGTTCATTTGTATTGCACAGTCTACAAACATTTGTGATATGTACCACGCATGCGTCAGAAGAGAGAGCCAGGAGTGTCGCCGCTTTGGACCAAAAGCGCATGCGCGCACTCCGTAAAAGTATACTTTTACGCCCGTGGCCGGAAAAATACCCCCTCCGACAAACGAGAACTTCGCGTCCCACAAACGCGCACAGAAAGGTACGAAAACCGTCCGGTTTTGCATAAAATATTTATATAAAACCAATTACTTAAACTATTTCTTATCCTAGGCTGGGGTCCTGGCTTGAAGTTATTTCGATGATTCTGTAGGCGTGACGTTTCGAGGTTAGGATTGGCTTCGGCGAGATCAAGTGAAGTTTATTTGACAGTCACGTGAGTTTATTTCTAAAACCGCGTTACAAGATTTATAAGCACTGACGATTTAGGCGATTATCAAGAAGTACTGATTGCTACAAATGAACACAAGAAGCGGTACAGCTCAACTAAACCTGTTCGCACCGGCAAAGATACCAAGCACAAGAAGTTTATTGCAAAACTGTTTAATGTAACACCAGACGGTCCTCAACGAGTGGAGGTCCCCTACCACAGTATATGGTAGCAAGAAAAAATGTAAAGACTGACTACGTCTACTGGGATGACCCTAACGAACTAGTTGATCGTCTCCGTCTGCTTCTAGCGTCTCAGGCAGCAGGCAATCCAAATCACAACAATAAAATTATATCAATCATTGAGGAACTACAGAAAGCTGGAATCATATATTAGGAGTGTACACATAACATTATCGTCAGTTTCACGATGAGTATCGACGTGTTTGGACGGCACCTGGATCGAACCGCTGCAGCAAGCCATGGGCCTCCTGCTGTTTGATTCAACATCACATCCAACGGCCATTACGACGTAGATGGCAAGAGACTTTGTAACGATAGCCAGTCCAAAGAACAATACGAAGCAGTCAATTTGGAACTTGTACAGCGCATTGCACAAAACGAGGTACGTACAGTGTATTAAGTCACATCATCTACGCGTATTTACTATTCACTTTTACTGCATTGCATCGCACAAGGGAATGACTGCACATCACTCTGATGTCACATTTCATGAGTTGCTACCCCCTCTCCACCAATACTTCCAGAAGACAATAGAACTTGGGGATTCCCCTACACCCATGTGCTATTTGAATTCCCCACGTGCGACTTTGCGTTTCCCGGCAATTTAACTGACTTGACAATGGCGCTATCTATTGCTTATAAAAACTTATTGACTGCTGACATCTTAACACAGACATGAACCATTATCGTCTGTCGGTAAATGTAAGGCCCCCTACATAGTGCATGTAGTTGCATCAAATCTTTGGTATGTACCTCATCCGCCATGTCGCTATACCATTCAACCGAACTCTGTGGTAAACCGTTTATCCGACATCTTAGCACGGTCACGAAAACTGACTTAGCGGTGGCGCCATCTATTGCCGGTAACAATTTATCTTCTGGTGGCATCTTGGCATGGACACGAACCATTATGGTTTGTTGGCGAATTACAGGTCACTGCTTTGCCCACCAAAGTGTCACTGAACTGTCCTGGTCATACTACTGTCAATCTATGAAGCAGGCTGCTGGCTTCGTAACGCTTGATCAGTGGCTTTTTATAAAAGCTCGCGAAATGATTTCCGACTACAAAACTGTAAATTTGAGCACACATTTGGGTACACCCTAGCCTGCTAGGGAGGCTGCCGAATGGCAGAGTGGGTGAGGATC
The DNA here is from genome assembly GCA_932195095.1 of Andricus curvator. Lineage (NCBI taxonomy): Eukaryota > Metazoa > Arthropoda > Insecta > Hymenoptera > Cynipidae > Andricus > Andricus curvator. The sequence goes on along the minus strand of CAKNYM010047235.1, from coordinate 125,431 downwards.
ACTTTGCCTGATCAACAAAGGAGGACGTCATTTACTGTGCGATAGGTATGCCTGGCACATGAGAGATATAATCTCAGAACGTTGATAACAACGAAAACCCACCGAGATCCAAAAAAACACTCGGCGAAGGATGGCCGGATTCGTAGTACTGCCTTGAGAATAAACACGGGTATGGCACAATAGGCTTTATAGCTTGAGCGCCAGGGGTGGGACCCCCCGGGCCCCCCCCCCCCGTCTACATTACAACTGTCAACTATCAACTACTTCTTAGTATGTGGCAACTGACAACTGCATCTAGACATCGTCCAAGAAATGCTGCCCTTTTTTCATGCAAGCAGCCACTTTTACTACGCAAAGTCCTACCATTTGTGTTTACAGGACATGCTACATTTACTGGAAGGAATGAGTTCTGAGGAATTTGCAAAACTCATAACATCCCCTTAACAGGAAAATCACAAGAAAAAAACGTGCCATTTACTTAAAGTGAGGTTATAGGACAGGCAGTAGGACGTTAAAAATGAAGTTACCTGGAAAAAATGCTCTGGAGACAAGAATGAATAATGTAGTACATTTCGACACCATGAGTTGGGCTGAACCTATTTTGATAGTCTTTCTAAAACAAGTAAATAGAACAATAATAATAATTATCACTATTATTATTATTACTATTATGAAAATAACAACAAAACAATAAAAAAAGCGAAAATACCACCCGTTCAAGCAAGACCACCTTTGCAGATAGCCTATAATGCTAACATGAGAACTAGGAGATCAAAAGTCCACCAAAAAGTCTTTCTCAGAATGGACAAATTAGCTGAAGCTAATACTGCTCTCCCCGATTCGCTCCCCAAAGATGTTAATCTCTGTACTCTGAACTGTGCAGTTTACGAGGAGGCCTTCTCCCTGCTTAGCGACAGTAGAAGTAATGATACTTCAGTACGTGATTTGCTGCATAACATAAACTAAAAAATTCACTCCGAAAGTTAGGGCACTTGCTAGAAGCTTAGGAAAAGCAAATCACAAACTGAACAAGTAAAACCTGTTGAACATCAAGCAGCACTGGACTCATCGTTCCCGCCTATTCAATAAATCGTCATGTACCGTTGAAAATCCGCCTACTCTAGAAGAGATTCAATTCTTCTGGAAGCAAGTATATGGAGATACTTATCAGGTAAATGAAGACGCATTCGATAAATCACTCTTTCCTAACGTTTGCCAAAGACAACGGCTGCAACGTCCAGAGGAGCAGTGTCCACCAATTACTGCTGAAGAAGTGAAGAAAGTTATCGCTAGAACTGAGAACTTTTCAGCGGCAGGGCTAGATAAAATTAACAACTTTTGTTGGAAGAAGTTCACTTCTACGCACCAACATCTGGCTCGTATGTTTACTACTTTCTTGAACGGAGAACAACCCATAAAGCAATGGCTAGTGAAATGACGCACGGTACTGATCCCTAAGACTGGAGACTTGTCAAGTCCAAAGAACTACAGGCCAATAGCTTGTTTGAACACCAGCTCTAAACTATTAACTGGCGTGCTCAAAGAGAGGCACTTTTTTATCTTGAAAATAGTTATAAAAAAAGATGAGATTTTTTCCTATAAGACCCCCAATTTTCAGGGTGGCAAATTAGTTCCTCTTTGAGTAATAGAACGATACGTAAACAAGATTCCATTATAGGGCGGGTGGCGCGCGATCTCCCCTAGTGCACTCACGCCGAGGATCTTTGTGCAACGCTTTAGTGCCAGTTTTTTAAGTTAAGTAATATTATATGCTATTGTATGTCCTAACTCTTCAAGTTCCTGTCATTTAGGAGAGTGTGAAAACTGTCCAGGTACTGCAAACTTGAAAGATAACATCACAAAAGCTTTTGATGTACATTGTATTAATGAAGTGAGATTTGAAATTTGGTTACAGACCGACAGATGTACTCTAAAGACTCTGGTAGTGGATACTGATAAATTTCTAGATGATTTCTGTGAAAGGCTGTTGAAATTAAAAACTCATCACTTTATTTCAAAGGACCAATCATCTATTTTCAAAAACCTGAAGGAAAATTTATTGCCTAGGGAGTTTTTGATTTGCTTCGATTTCGCTGAGAATCACGCCTTCATAATTCAGAATGCAGCGCAATCATTCCACTGAAATAACGACCAAGCTACAATATTCACTGTGGTGATTTATTATAGAAAAGATGGCGAGCTCAAGTACGTAAGTATCGCAATCATATCTGATAACTCAGCTCATGATATGTTGGCTGTTCACGGGTATGAAAAGATAATGGTAGATTACTTGAAAACTCATTTGAGGCCAAAGAAAATCTACTATTTCAATGACGGTGCATGGCAACATTTTAAAAATAAGAGTAGCTTTGTTAATCTCCAAGCCCATGAAGAAGATTTTGGTATCCAAGCTGAATGGCACTTCCATGGTACATCTCATGGTAAGGGTGCATGTGATGGTATAGGAGCAAATATAAAGAGACAAACAGCACGCTCAAGCTTACAATGTTCTCCGGAACATCACATACTCACTCCCAATGCTTTGTTTCAGTGGGCAAAGAGTAACTGTAAGGAAACCGAAATTTTTTTCAGCAGCAAAGAAAATAATGCCTTAGCCACCGAGTTACTAAAAGCCATATATCACAAAGCTGTCACGATACCAGGTACATTACAGTACCACTCTTTCATTTCCACTCAAGATGGAAAACGTCAACTCAAGAAGTTTTCGTTCTCTGAGAAATACGACATCTTCTCGAATGGCGAAAAACAGAAACCGCAAAAAAGGCCTGCAAAGAAAACAACTGTTGAAACTGTCGCCAAAAGACACATAACATTACAATATAATATTACTTAACTTAAAAAACTGGCACTAAAGCGCTGCACAAAGATCCTCGGCGTGAGCGCACTAGGGGAAATCGCGCGTGGGGAAATCTCGTTTACGTATCGTTCTGTTACTCAAGGAGGAATTAATTTGCCACTCTGAAAATTGGAGGCCTTATAGGAAAAAAATCTCAGCTTTCTTTTAAAACTATCTTGAAAAAGAAAAAAAGCGCCCAAATTTGAAAAAAAGTCAAATTTATTTTTGATTTTCAAAAATTTGGATCAAACACTTTTTTTTTAAATCTTTATTACCACCAGAAAGTTTGTGAAAAAATCTATCGAAAATATTTGAAATGAAATTTTGTTTAAGGCAATAGGACAAAAGTTACACTTCAGAAATTATGCCCCATATTCTCCTTTGCGACTCGTACATCAACATAAAGTCGTCAATGCTGCGGCGTTTCTATACCGTGCCGCAGATTAGGCAACAGAGGAGCTTGGTCTCCCATTTGATTCCAGCGACACCACATATGGCCTAACATTACTAACACCTTTGGTGCTCAAAAGCCCTGTACAGGAAGCAAAAAATTCGCTTCTACTAAGAAAACATGCTGACAAGCCTTCTTATGGTAAATTCTATGTTATTATACGTAGACGAGAGCTATCGAAGGGTCTGTCCAACATGTTTCACAAGTCTGCTGGATTGAGATAAGAGACTAAGAGACTTCTTTTTTACTGTAAACACGGCGTTATGGACGCCTTAGTTTACCACAAGCGCAACATGAATGTACCTGTAGGCGATACCAACTGTCGAGCGTACAAGCAAGAGCCAGGGACACTTGGACATGTTCTCAGTGGATGCTTAAAGTATTCACGCGTATGCGGCTCTAAAAGTGTTGTATTACCATCTTCGACACATCTATGGTGTTGGTGTTATGCCCGTCTTGCCATACGTCCAGGGGGAACTAGAGTCCGTTGTAGAGAATGACCAGTGTAAGATCTACTGGAATTTCTCATTCTCCACTACTCAACGTATCAGTGCTACAAAGCCTGATATTGTCCTCCAAGATCTGAACACGAAGACCATTTACGTGATAGAATTCTTGGCACCAGCCGGTGGTTATATCACGGCAAAGGAGAAAAAGAAGCGGGCTAAATATCAAACATAAAGGTTGGTAGCTCTAAAAAAGTATCCAGAGGTGAAAGCTTCACTTCCACTTTTATTTTCCTTCTAGGACAGAAGGAGCAGGAGTGGATGACCGTAACGTTCCAGCTGCGTCGGGCTTGCTTGCTTTAAAAAACCATGATCGCAGCTTTCGCAGCCTACAAATTCTCACATAAAATAGCTTAATATCGGACTTCACGAACTTTACGTTCGATGTTCAGGATTCGATCCCTGAGTCGGTACCCCAGGAAATTTTTCTATTTACTTTTACCGATGTTCATGTCGTTCGGATTCCACCTTAAGTTGTAGGTTTCCCCGTAATGTACTTGACTATAACCCAGTCCGTGGATGGTGGGGTAAAAAACCAGGCTTTGCCTAATACGTCAAACTAGGCTGATAATAGGGTAATAGGCTGATAATTTGTGATAATAGGTTATTTATGCAGTTATTGAAAAAAAGACGGATTTTGGGCTCTGATTTTCAAAATGGCGGCGAAGCTTCAGAGGGGGATATTCGCAAACTCAGTACGTTGTTTGGGATGCCGAACGTATTTCAATGTTTCTGTAATGTTGCAGGTTTCACCTGCAAATTACTTGTTATTGTTTTTGCTTTTACTCATTTGTTAACAGCTCTAAATTTACTCTGAAAACAGTGAGGAAACGAGGCTCGATCGAAGACCAACCGATTTTATTTTTTATATTTGATTTATTTTTTATTTCCTTAAAAATGTCTCATCATTTCTCTTTTGTTATACACACTCTCATCGCTTAAAGCGTCAACCACCATCAAGGATCAGCGGTACGGACTACGAGGACGCAAGGCGGGTTGAAATCGCACTGGCACAGGCGCAAGCGAGGGTTGTACACAGGGGGTGGAATGTGGATGCGATTCCCGCATTTCAAATCCTGTACCTAGGGCGATTCAAACCTCACCGCTGTGGATTCGTCGCAGCACCACTATCACCATCTCTTGGGCATAATGATCCCGAAATCTCTCTCTATCCGCCATGGCACTGCACCAGCGCAGGAGACATATCTCGTCTACCTGCGCAGGAGGGGAGAAATTGGGCGGTCTGCGTACCGTCAAGTGAAGCGAACTCCTTGTTTTTTATCGTTCGAGCCTTGTGTGGGGAAGTTTGTTTTTGTAGTTCTCGTGTCTTGGAGTTGTCGCCGCAGAGTGGTTTTATAATACAATTTTATAATTGTGAATCCGTTATGATTTTCTGGGCGAGGCTGCTCAGGAATATTTTTAAAGGTGGGCGGCATTGTTTATTTTATTATATTTGTTTTGCAAGTGTTTGATATAACGTTTGTTCTCCAACTTGCGTCTGTAGACGCAGAGATAAGTTATAACGGGTTTGTTCGCTTCAGGATGGAATTTTCTCACTAATTTCAGCTGGCTCCTTTTAAATTCAGTGAATTTTACTTTTATTTTAATGTAATAATGTAATGTTTTCTTTAAAAGGGGTTTTTATTACTTTGATTTGTCAAGTGTGCCTTTTATTTTATTTTATCCTTTAACTGAAATGAAGAAGTAAGAATCTTCATTTTAACTGGTACCCTGACATGTGTTGGGCAAAATTTTTGTTTGTTTAAAAAAACAAGCAAAGACAGAAAAAGAATCTGAAAAAAATCGGAGAGAGTCTCATTTTTTGGTTTAGATAGGATTTTAAAATGTTATTTATTTTAAATGTGCATGTTATGTAAATTTGTTGTGTTATTTTTTTTAACCTATGATTTTTTCACCCTGGCTTTTATGCCTGTGATTTTATTGTGTTGATTTTGTATACCATGTAATGTTTTTTACCTGTTGATGTTTTTATGTTGTACTAATTATTCTACCTGTCGCATTTATTCTGTTCCCTTTTTAAAATGTGTGAGTCATCATATTCGAAAATTTTAAAATGTAAAATTTTAAAAAGTGTCGAGTGCCACGTCATAAATTAATATTCAGGCGGCATTTTCCAAAACGCTGGTGAAATTACGCGGATCGATATCGGATACGAAGGCCCGGCACCAGGAGGGAGCATTCTGAGGAACTCGCTACCGCCCGTGACACGGTTACCTGGTGCGGGCAAGTACGAAGAAAGCCCGTACACATGTCGTTATAATTATCCTGAAAATCTGTTTTCTCTCTTTTTGAGAAGTGTTTAATTCGTGTTTAGGTGGATCGTAGATTCGATTCTCGCAGTGGGAATAAACTTTGTTTCATGATTATTTTCCATTGAGAGATTGAATTATTATAGAGTAATGGTTGTGTATCGAGAATTCGTTTTCACAAAACTTAGTTCTGTTTTTCAGATTTTGATGAAGATTCAATAGATGTGAATGGAGTGGTACTTTTTTATAAATATTATCTTTCTCATGATTCAACATCTCCTTGGGTTTTGATAATTTTTCGGTTGAGCGGGATTCAGTCAATTAATTTATTTGATTTTATTCTTCACTTTGTTTAAAAATAAAACAAAAATGGCAGAACAGGACAATAAATGTTTGTTGAACCTGAGCACGAAGAAATGCTTCTTTAATGACGGACGAAACATTTATGTCAGGGGGAAATAGCAGTCCTTCCACAGTTCGCGGAAGCGCATCATTAAATGGGATCTCGGGATCCCACCCTCCACAAATTCAAAATAACTACGCACCCTCTGAATCCGGATCTTTTAGTAGGGGTATAATTAGAACCCCAATTGCTTTAACTACTACTGTTACCATCAATATAAAGACGGTCGTCACAAGTAGAATAATAGACAATAGACCTGCTATTTCACCGGTCTCAATTTTTAACCAAAATCCGAAAAATTTCTAAGAGAGAGGGGTCAATGTTTTATAGTCGAAGAGGAGGCACCTTTCCATTCCGAACTGCGGATGATAATTAGGCCGCATTCTCCGGAAGAGAAAAAGACAATTAGCTCTCCGAACTTAACTTCATCCCTGGAGTTCAGCCACAAAATTTAGGGATGGTCGGTATTAGTGGGGGTATACTGGATACACAACCTTCCTTCTCCTCAAATTTACGTCCTAATGGGGCACCATTTTTGCCACATCCGGAATTAAATAACAGAACTAGAGCAGCATATAATTTTACGGGATATTTAGCAAATGAGGCGAGACCAAGATCAATTACTCATGTTCTCATACAAAATGGGTATAGAAACGCGTGGTATTCAGCTAGGCCTCCCGGGGAGGAACATATTGTTCATTATGGGGATGGTGATACAACTTCTTTGAACGAAAATGAGATCAGGGAGCAGGAGACCTGCTGTGGATTAGTAGAACTGTCGGAAGTCGAGAGTGATCGAATTCAAAAGTTTCTTGCAGAAGTTATTCCGTCCGGCTCTCCGAAATATGGTCAAACCCACCTCTTCGAACATAAAATTGATGTTCAAGGACATTCCCCAATCAAGCAGAGACACTATAGGGTTTCTCCTCTTGTATTGGGAGCAATGTATGACGAGGTGGATAAGCTATTAGCGGAAGATTTCATCGAACCCTCCAACTTAGAGTGTTCTAGTCCAGTCCTGATGGTGAAGAAACCTAACGGTCGGCCCATTATATTTCGACTATTGACTTGAGCTTAGCTAGTCGAGCAGTAACTGCATTCTAGGTTCCGAGGCGCGGCTTGTTTCAATATAAACGTATGCCTTTTGGGTTGAGCGGGGCACACGCCACCTTTCAGAGATTAATTGATAAATTAATCGGCCCAGAAATGCGTTCTCACTATTTCGCATAACTGGATGATATTCTCATCGTCTCAAAAACCTTTGACAAGCATTTAGAATGGCTGAGGAAGGTGCTCAATAACATCTATGGTGCCGGGCTATCCATTAGCCCCGAGAAGAGCGCGGTTTGCTCTTCAGAGGTACGGTATCTAGGCAACCGAGTTAATGAACAGGGTTTGCAACTGGATGCAGAACGGTTGTCACCCGTCCTAAATTACCATACGCCGCGCAATATACGGCAGCCTAGAAGATTTTCAGGTATGGCTAGCTGGTATATTCGTTTTATAAAAGGTTTTGCTTAACTTTTAGAACCACTCACCCGTTTATTGCGGAAAAATAACCGTTGCAATTGGGCGGAGGAACAAGAAACGGTGTTTCAATATTCTACTACGGAGAAAGAATGTCTGGCGGTAATTTGGTCTATCCGTAAATTTCGTCATTTCTTGGAAGGTTTTAAATTCACGGTTATTTCTGATCATAGCAGTTTACGATGGCTGCATAGTTGGTACAATCCGACTGGTCGGTTGGCGCGTTGGTCATCAGAACTGTTAGAATACCGGTTCGAAATAGGCCATCGTGAAGGTGCTCCACGCCATGTACCCGACGCACTCTCATGGATGTATAAGGGCGAAGAGTTTGCTGAGGTCTGTGGAGAGGAGGTAATTGATGATCCGTGGTATTGCCGAGAAGTTAAGGATGAAAATAAATTCTTCTAGAAGGTATCATGGGTGAAAGGTTCTAGAGGAGAAACTATATGCGTTTAGGCCGAACCCTCTGATAGACCCAATTATTGAAGATATTGAAGCATGACAATTAGTAGTTCCAGACGATAAGCGACAACAAGTGTTGACCTGGGATAATGGAGAAAAGAGTGGTGGATCAACCACGGGCGTTAGTGTCTATGGACTGCATGGGTCCTTCCACTCGCAGTGAAGCAGGTAATTGTCATGTCATTGTCTTTCACGATTACTTTACACCGATAACGGGACGGAATTCATCAACAAAATGGTGACTGAATTAACCAGATTTTACGGTATCCGTCACTTTACAAACCCAGTCATCCACCCTGAAGCGAACTCGACCGAACGAATGAATAGAGTATTGGAGGCTATGATTCGATCATTCGTTGATTCGCATCAGCAAGAATAGGATGTTCATCTCCATGAATGTAGGTACGCCTACAATACTGCAGTCAATACTACTACTGAAGTAAGTCCGGCCTTTTTAAATTGTGGGAGGAAATTGCGGCCGAAAATAAGCCTCCGAGGAGAGGAGGAGAGCCCTGATAATATTCCCGACCTCGACAGAGAAAAATGGACGCGACGTGATTTCAAATCCAAGATAGGAGATCGGGTTTTAAAGCGTTGGACAATATTATCCTCAAAGGAGAAGAAAATAGCGTTCTCGTGGTCCTTTCCGTGTTATGGGGATACGCTCAACCCCAGTTTATGAATTGGCTAATGATAATGGAAGGGCACTCGGCGCTCCTTACGTGAAGGATCTCAGACCATACGTATCACGTTAAATATAGTAATTATTTGGTTTGGTGTCCTTTAAATTGATTACAATTTTCTTTCTTGCACTTGATAGGATTCGTTTTTGTTTGGACACTGCATGGAAACTGTCATGTTCTCTTTTCTTTTATTAGGATATCCGCAGATCCATCATTAGCTTTTTTGTCGAGGAGTGAACCATGGGCACAAAAAATCCTACCATTGATCCGCGAGATGTCCAGTAGGCGCTGGAAGCCATGCGGAGGGGGGATCGAGCATTGGAGGGCACGACCCTGTATCCCATCAGCCGCCATGTTCTTCGGGAACTGATAGCAAGAATCATAGTCTCCAACCCGGAGCCCATACCAGAACCAGTCTCCCTCATCGACAGGTTGTGGGCGGAGGTGAACCAGTTCCGGGTTCAGCACCGTCGGGGCCAATCGGTCTTCAGTTACAGAGGTGAGATGGAGGAAATGTTGCTGTCCAGCGCTCGTTCTCTGCGGAGGAAGGCACTTTCCGACCTGGAGGGTTGTCCGTTGCCCTTGGAGAGGGTCAATCTGAGGTTGGAGGAGGTACTTCTGGGGCGGCTTGAGTGTTTTTTTTTTTCAAAGGAGGTGAGAATGCATTTACGCACTAAACTCACCTCCTCTTCCCGCCAACCCATGTCCTCGGAACTGCTTATCGGATTACTTCAAGGGCATGGGATTAAGGCCACTAAGTCGTGCTTCGACTTCCATCTTATTCAATCAGCTTGGCATTTCAACTCTTCGCGCCCAACCAAGATGCACGCATCGTCCTCAGCAGTGCGGTGATACCCCACAACGGGCTCGCCGGCCTTTGGCATCTTGTTTGGGCGTAATCAACTATTTGCGTCGTTCATCCGGCTTCTTTGCAGAGGCGGCCTCCCTGAACGACGCACATCGCATTGTACCCGGCAGATGGTCGGTCCGGGTTTTCTCTTCTTTAGCGGCGCAGAGGTAGCACTTCGACGTACTTTCGCACGCCTCAGCCCTATGGCCCTCTTTGCCGCACCTCCAGCAGGCCTGAGTCCTGTCTGGACCCCTGCAGCCCGCCGCCATGTGGCCAAAGCCCAGGCAGCGGTAACACCTAACGGTCTCCGTCTTCTTCCGCACGCGACAGGACACCCACCCCACTTTAACGTCTCCCGTGCGGAGAAGCCTCGACGCTAGTTCCTCCGTCATCTCGACATAGTCCTTCAGATTTCCTCTAAAGGCCTTCTGCGTCACGCTCACCTCAATCTCATCCAGCTGCTGCTTCTCCGAAGTGGTTTCGGATCGCAACCTCCACCTCTTCTTCGTCTGTGATCGAGTCGAGGTCCAGGACCTCGACCTCGATGCGGGGAACGAGCTCACGCACGTTTCCCCCATTACCTACCGCTTCCTTGATGGCCGCGGACAGGTTAGATCTGCCATCCGCAGCCGGCCCGACTTCCACAAGAACCTCTCCTCTTCGGGTCTGCCTGACACCCCTGATTTTTACACCAAGGGTGTCCGGCTTCACCTTTTGCTTGAGGTTCCTGAGGACCTCCGCATAGCTCGAACCCTCGGCTGGTCTTATCAAGACCGCCTCGGGTCGGGCTCTCCTTTTTTGCTCTTTATTCCTACTGGTCTTCGGTGCAGAGGCAATCCCTTCCACATCCTCACCCTTGAGAGTTGATGACGCCACAATGGTAGTGCGGGTCCTCGGTTTTTTCGCCCTCTGCTTGACAACGCTAGCCTCAACGGGACTCATTGAAGGCTTCCTCTCGCGCTTCCCAAGTTGGGTAGTGGGAGCCTCCACAGCTTCTTCAGCTTCTTTATCGCGTCTCTTTAGTATGTGTTAATGTAGTGCATCGTTGTCTCCAACTGCATCGCTACATGCTGCGCCTTTCCAACTCCATTTCTATTTGGCATGAACATGTTGCGTTTGGAGTTGCAGAAATACCGCATCTCCTCCAGCACATCTTTGAGGTCATCATTGAGTTTATCACCCAGCTCCACCTTTTCATACGCATCTGTTACGTCCTGTTTCGCTTGCGTCTTTTGACTGATGTCAAACTTCTCCGTCATGTCCGGCGGGCCACCAAATTCCTCACATACGCTTCGATTCAAGTTTTCTCGTAAATTCGCCATTGGATTCCCACGAGTAGCCAGGGAAATATAGGTCCACCCCCGCAGAGCCCCGCATGCGGGGGTAAGGTCTGTATACTCTAGGAGGCCACCTGGTATCCTAGAGACGTTTGAAAAACCACACCCTGGTGCCATGCAGTCTTCGACACGGTTGTGCACGCCTTGACTTGCGGGTTTTTCCTTCGGGAGCATCCCTGGACCATTGTCCGCGACTGCTTATTGAGTAGTGTAACCGTATTCAGCAGAAACCCTCGGGGCGGCTTGTAGCGTCTATGGGAGCTGTAGAGGCCCGGGAGAACCTTCCTGAAGTGGTCCATGGGAGGCCTTTCAAAAACGGTCCAGCAGGTCCTTCCTAATGTGGTCAGGGAGAACCTTCCTGAAGTGGTGCAGGAGGACCTTTACGAAGCGGTCCAGGAGGGCCCTACATGATGTCGTGCAGGGGTACCTTCCCGAAGCGGTCCAGGAGGATCTTCCTGAACCCACATTTGTTGATGCGGAGTGGGTCCACCGTCGTGACTGTGGTTGATCTGTATGGGCATATCGACTTTGGTCATCATATGTCCTTTGTGGTTTGTCATAATTGTGGCATTTAGAAGAATAGACTAGAATAGATTAGAATAGATTTGCAGACCAAATCTATCGGCGTTGAACAATGTATCTGCAACTGATATGCTTGCCGTCCCGGTTCTACTCTACACACACGAGGCTTTCGCCGGCCTGTCGTTGTGATTTCGTCGTTCCCTATGACGACCCATCTCACGGTTGTGAGACGTGGCCATATGTGTGATTTACTGAGGTGCTTCTAGGGGCTATTGACAATTTTTGGATGGCAGTTGCTCTTAGTGGGACCCTGCGGTGGTTGTTTAACTTTTTTTCAAAATTATATATATATATATATATTTGGTTTCAGTTTCGATTCCTTTTGGAATAGAACTGAAGGGCCTATGAAAAAGCCACCGAACGCGTCTTCGGGTTGCGTATAGAGGGTACTTGTACCAAGGGTTTCTGCTGAATATGGTTACAATAATCAATAAGCAGTCAAGGACAATTGTCCAGGGATGGTCTCGAAAGAATAACACCTAAGCGGAGACGTAACAACCGTGCCGAAAGCTGAATGGCACCTGGGTGAGGTGTCTTAAACGGTGACTCTGAGATACAGGGCGACCTCTCAGACTATGCAGCATTATCCTTGCACGCGGGGTTCTACAAGGATGGACGAACCCTTTCCCTAGCTGCTCGTGGGAACAACAATGATAACACCAAAACACCAAACAGTTGTAGATGCGGTTCAAGACGATGGAACGGGCAGAGCACCCGACAATGGGTTCGACCTCTGGACCATCAATTGCTCAGTTTATGGTGCTGCGAGAGCTTTGCCTGATTCAAATCGAAGGCTAAAACCGATGATGGATCAAAAGACCAAAAGACGCTTGCATCAACTGAACAAGAAGATTTGATGGGAAAGACAGAATGCGTCCCGTATTCAATGTGTGATTGACTACATAACATCTGGTAGACCGTTCACGGAAAGGGTTCGGAGGTTTGCCAAAGAACTGAAGATCTACAATCACACACTGAACAAGTCAAAGCTGCTGACAATCACGCAGCATATTGCTGACAAAATACGGGTGTTGTCTGACGCAAGGAGGAGAGTACAGCAGAGGGAGAGATGGATCAGGGAGAATCAACAGTTTCTCGCTAACTCATCGCACCTCTTCAGCGATCTCCTTGTTTCTGTCAAAAATCCACCCAAGCCCAACGAGGTAGATACTTTTTGGAGAGAGGTATACAAGATCCCGAAAACACTAAAGTTGAAGGAAGATACTGACAATATCATCTGCTTCAAGGAGTTTTGCGACAACCTCATAAAATCTGACGAGGAATGTCCATCAATCACTGCCGAAGAGGTGAAAAAAGTACTTAGAGGCACGCAGAACTTTTGCGCTGCCTGACCAGATTGTATCAAGAACTTCTGGTGGAAGAAGTTTATTTTTACACCCCAACATTTTACCCGCATATTCACCTCATATTTAAAGTCGGAGACACCCATTCCGCAGTGGCTGGATTTGGACGCACTACACTCCTCCCGAAAAAAGGCAGCATGTCCAACCCAGAGAATTACAGGCCCATAACTTGTTTGAACACACTGTATAAGATCTTTACAGCTGTCCTAAACAACAGGATTATTAGACGAATTGAGCCTGTGTGGCGAGAGATTTACGAACAACGTGGCTCGAAAAAAGATGTAGCAGGCTGTAAACAGAACCTGCTAATTGACAGGTGTGTCTATAAAGACGCTGCAGCCCATCAGCGCATCCTGTCAATGGCCTAGATTGACTACCGGAAAGCTCTCGATTCAACCTCTCATAGACTTATCGTCTGTCTGTTGGAAAGCTTGAAGGTGCATCCCTACATAGTGAGATGCATAGAGAGATTGATGCCTCTTTGGAAAACTAGATTTACTATCTCATCTAGAAATTACCGTGTGACAAAGAACAACGTCACCTTCCAGAGGGGCGTCTTTCAGGAAGATACCATGAGCGCTTTGCTTTTTTGCATCACACTTCTACCTCTATCTCTCGCACTACGAAATTCTTCTGGATACCTCTATGGCGACACTAATCATCTCGAGCATAAGGTGACTCATGTATTTTATATGGATGACCTGAAGATATATGCCTCTGGTAAAAGCAAACTTCAAACTGCTACAAATATCGCCAAGAATTTCACAGGAGAGATTGGGATGGACGTTGCTTTGAACAAGTGTGCCAAAATTAATCTGAAGAAAGGAAAGATTACTGCCGTTCCCAAGGACCCTGAGCTTGTGGATATAAGTGTTATTAGACATCTTAATACTCCGAAGCAGATACAAGCATCTTCTTCTTCTTCGATGTGGACAGTATGACTGCTTGAACGGTAAAGGCGATTTACAGGGATGAATCTGGGGTTTATATAGTTCCGCGTTCCCATGCTAAAGATAGGATTTACAATTGTGAGCAAGTTCGATTTAACTTTTCGAAAGTGCGCGTTCGATTTAACTAATGTATCCGTTTCGCTAAAAGTCTCGGTGTTCGCATTGTCTCTTTGATTCGCGCGTTTCAACTCTCGACCTCCCATGAACAGTTATTCTGTATGCTACTTATCATTATTTCTATGTATGTAGTCAGACGCTTTTGGTTACTGCCTTGTCTGGCTATATACAGGTTCTTCCACTAAGTGGGTTACACACTTATAACAAATATGATAAATACAGTTGTATTGCTAAAGTTATTATTTAATTCACACACACACGGGTGTACTCATACTCCATATGTTTGGATTTGACTTTGTGATTGTTATTGCTATAACCTATTGGGAGTACAAATACACTCGTATGGTAATAGAAATGAATCATGATTATCTTATAGCGGTAGACTCTGCAATTACAGTCTCAGTAATCGAGCATGGTTAACTTATCCACATTCTCTGAGTTCTTATCCCTCCATAGTAACACTTTAAGTATCTTGTGGTTTCTATCTTAGCGACCGTAGCACAGTTACCATAGTTAGGTTCAAACTCAGAGAAGATCGGTAATGCGCTCGGGTATAATCAGTGGCGTTAGCCTGAAATAAGTGTAGGGTAGGGTAGTTTTAGGCGTTAAAAAAAATTGTAACATTTTGGGATGTAACAGCCATCTGAGATTCTTTTCTTGATTTTATTTTAGATTCACAGTGATGTGAGGGAGATATCCACTGAGTTTCCTTCTTGCTAAAGTATTTCTTCACATATATACATTTTCTCGACAACTGTTTCTGTCGCGCACTCGAGGCCTGGCATAGTTTTTCTTGACTGAGGTGCCAATCTTTCACTGGTTCATAGTTCATAGTTCTCTCTTTCTTCAAGAAACGAACCATGCTCGTTATTAAATTTTCGGCATTGGTCGACAAGAACGTCACAGCCACGAAGGAATAGTAAGGAGTAGTATCCCTGTAAGTGGGGAGTGGGACCAGCGACGTCCAAGAATTCGTTAATGCTTGCCACGAATGAAAACTCGTATGCACGGTCGTGCACATGCGCACTGGCGGTTGCCATGCCAACGATGTCAACACGTGTTTGAAGTTTCGAACTTGTGTTTTGTTTTGAACATTTCTGTGCTGCCGGTTTAGTAAAATAAAGTTGTGAATGTGAATGTTTCAATAAAATTTAAAGAGTACATATTTAAATTTTAAGGAGTGCATGAAGCTTGCAGAGTAAGTATGTATTTGTACTAGTTGAACATACCAGTCCAGACCCCTTACTTACGTAATCCATAAATGATTATAATAATGTTACTGTAGTACTTACACTTTCTAGATCCTTTTCGTATTTTTGATGCCATTTTCCTTCTCGATTTTAATTCAGGAACGTGATATATACCCAAAAAAATAAAAACACAAACGAACATAACCTACATATGCATCGAGATGTCAAAATATAATGTAGGAGAGTGGGTATAACACGTGATTGCGAAAACAGCTCTGCGCATGTGCACGACCGTGCATACGAGTTTTCATTCGTGGCAAGCATTAACGAATTCTTGGACCTCGCTTGTCCCACCTCTGCTCACCAAACAGATAGGGTGATACCACTCCTTACTATTCCTTCGTGGTCACAGCCAAGGAGAATGAAAAGAGCGAGAGGTGACTTGATCATCGGTGCTCTTAGAGGTAAATTTGTTAAAACGAGAACTTCTAAATTTTCTGGAACTACGATTTTCGTACAGCAGCTTCCATTGTACACTCGAGGCCTTATATTGTTCTCCAGGACTTCGCGAAACGAACTATATTCGTGGTCTTTATTATGGGAAAGTGATCCGAATCTATATAATTCCCTACCTCTAGTTTCTTGACCTTCTCTCTTACCTCATCATCGACTACCACATAATCAATTGCCGTTCCCCTTTTTCCTCCTGAATGTGTATATTCCCTTTCCTCCTGCCCCTCTATACTTCCGTTTAGGATAAACCATCCAATCTCTTCTAGGCTTTTTAACAATTTCTTTCCCTCCCCATTCAGTATCTTGTCTTTGGATTTTCTTCCTTGCTCTCCACCTCATTCCCTTCCTCTATCTCCTGTTTTCGTATTAAAATCTCCTATTATAAGCCTAGTCTCTTGCTTATTGTCTTCCATCAGTTCTCTCATCTCCTCTGATTTATCCTGGATATCACCGTTTACATAAATACCCACTATCTTCCACCTCTCTCCTCCCATATTTATCTCCTTTACTATTAATCCTTTTTTTTGTTCTTTCATCTCTTTTTTATCCTTCTCTGTTATGCATTCGTTCCTTACCCCCATCAGCATTCCTCCCATTGTTCTGCCTTTTTTATTCTTTTTCTTTGCATTTGGAACCTGCCGTTCGTAACCTCTTGGTAATATTCCCCTTACTCTTCTCCATCCCTTTTCATCTAGTCACGTCTCCATCATTACTACTACATCACATTGTGTCAAATTTCTCATAACCTCCCTATCCTTCCTTTCCAAGCCTGCTATATTCCAGTAGCATATCCTGCAATCTTTCCTACTTCCGTTTCTCGTGTCTTTTATTTCTTATTCCTATATCTCCCGTTCCTTTCTCTCTTAGTTCCCCGAAACCTCATTTTTACTAACTCTTCGCTGTCCTCGTCCCAATCCCACCATACACCTTCTATCTGTATTCTCCCATACTTAACCCATGTTCTTCCCTTTTTTCTTTTTTCTTTCCTCTTCCGATCTTTTCCTTAACTTCTACTGCATATTCCTTTCTACCCATGCCAAATCATCCTCTATTCTCTTCGAGCTTCCATATAACATCCTCTTCTTTGTCATTACTTCCCACTGTCCCCACGTCCAAACTCCCGGTTTGAGCTTTCTACATTTTTATTCTACCTTCCAACTCCTCTATCTTTTTATTACTCTCTTCCTGCTTTTCTAGTCTTTGTTCCAATGTCTTCATCCTTTTCTCTAGTTTCTCTAGATTTTCCCCGACTTTTTCCCATTTCCTCATTTCTTTCCTAAGTTTGGTCATTTCCCGCCTTGACCCTATATCTTCCTTGTCTTCACTGATTCCCCTCTCCGTTCTCTTCCTTTTGAGGAGCCTCAATCGATCCCACGCTGTTTCGCTCTCAATCTCTCCTTTTTTACAGTTTTCGTATACTTTCCCCCTGCCTTCCTTTCTTTGTTCTCCCCTTTCGATGTACTAAAAACTTCCCGATCTAAATGTCTTTCTTCCTTGCTGGTACTCGCTCCGTTAGCGATGAATCCAATTCAAACGATCCCGCCTTCTATCGTACTCTGTCTCCATCTATCGTCGTGTCTACCTGCCTCTACCTCCACTGATCCATCTTATCTTATCTTATCGTATTCAATTAAGGTTGGTCAGTTTATATACATTTTCGGTCAGCCTTTTTGAAGAGACTATTTTGCATGGCACCAAAGAGGAATAAATCGAAATAAGTGACTTTCTAAGTGGAATAAAATTGTAATTTCCTACTCGTTAGAATTCTTTTGTAGGCATTAGATAATAAATTGATAATTATGCACTACATTCTTGTGAGCTATAATCAGTCATGATAATAATCACCCATAATGTTCTCAATTCTAGCCTATAAATTTGTATATCAGAACCTTTATTAACGCATAGAGATGCTAAATATGCTAAGACACAATTCAATTTTCTTACCTGAAAATGGATCGTAATAAAATACGATTGAATTTTTAAATCAAGGACCTTGCATCATTTTTGTGGAAAAGGTCTTTCAGTCAAATTTTGTCCGCAATGACAAAATTTTAGTCGAAGGCCTTTTCCATACATTTTGTTCGTGGTCCTTTTCAATTTAACGATTCAATTATTTATTTATCAAAGTTGAAAATGATTTCATAATTTCAAAAAAAAGAAATTATTCTGTGCGACAGCCACATATAAAGTTATATGTGCATTTTCAAGACATTTTTTTAATCACAAATTTGTAATACATAACATTTGTAACGGTGTGTTACGCTTGGAGGCGGTTAGCCCCCTCTTATTTATCCCTCCGGATGCTTCAGCCTAGCCAGGGTTGGTTTCAGGGATAAATAATGTAACATCGGTTTATTTTCTCGATTTAAACATGTATGGGCTTATTCCCCTATAAAGTACAAATCTAGCTTAAATCTAAGTGTGGGTGTGACGGTGCGCGTGGCGAAGATGTGCGTGTATGTGTGAGTGTGTGTGTGTATATGCTATTCACATTCTTAAGTGTAAGTGTGGTGTGTCCGCGTTCTCAAGTCTTTGGGTGTGCGTGTGGAGTGTGTGAGTCTTAGCCTAAATAAGAGAACGGATATTGGTCGCGGTGCGTGATATTGAAGTGAGCGCGAGAGAGAGATGGACAGAGCGGATGTTCAGCGTGCAAGCATGTTCAGGCCGGTCCCTGTAAGCATTTTATAAGCGGTAAGTGGTCGGGTTCACGGGCCAAGCATCACTTTTCAGAAGTGATGTTGATTTTTCCCAGTATGAATGATTCCTTACTATTGTAGTTCGTCAGTTTACAATAATTATTGATTGTTCATACACAGTCATCCAAAAATTTCATTTTATTCACCAATTTTTATTTGAATATGAACATAGAAACTCTTATACCGTTTAGACTCGGCCTTGATTCTGTAAATTTAAGAATTATATTTTTCATGAATCTGGTACCGGAGCTCAACGTTGAGCAATTGGGCGGTTGGATGCAATAACAGCCTACTTGTATTTTCAGAAGTCACTTGTTTTTCATTTGATCTTCATGAAGTTATATACAAAACAAATGAAAAATAAGTGACTTATAAGAATACAAGTAGGCTGTTATTGCACCCAACCGTTCAATTATGATTTTTTTTTGTGACAAATGAAAATTTTCTCAACCTTCAATTATATAAGAGTAAATTTCACTTGTGTCAACACACATTTTTTTGACACAAGAGGACATTTCTATGAGTCTTATTTAATTCTCTGCAAGGTATTTCGGTATTTCGGTTGCAACGCACGGTCTCTCGTTCTTTTGCATTTTATTTTGTTTAAAAATATATAATTTAAAATAAAAGATTACAAATAAAACTCATGATTAATAATGTCAACGAAATACCTTGGGATAATTTTTGTGCTAATCCTTTTGGCAAGGAAAAGCATTGGAAAACACCAGACTTGAGTTTACAAGTGCCTCCAAATGAATCCAGCATGGAAGAAGAATCTGTTAAAGTGGAAGAAGTTGTTTATGGCGGTGAAGTTGATGACAATAGTGTAGAAAAAGAAATCAGCGATGATCCAGACTCTCTATTAGTTCCGACAGAATATAGTAGCTGTAAAGATTATAATCACACAGCAGGTCTAGAAACTCTTCAACAAATTATAGAAAAATTCAAGTTTTAAATCAGCAATAACTAGTAGCCAGAAAAAAGAATAAAAATTATTTCTTCAGAGTTTCGGCTTCAGAATAAGTTGAAAAATTGGAAAACAAGTTAGTAATCGACATTTACTTAAATTTATAGAATCAAGGCCAAATCTGAACGTTATATTAATACGTTCAGGTTTTCAACTTCCAAGTCCAAGTGCCGCTTTGCACGCGAATTTACATCTGAGTTTTAAGGTGAAGTACATATTGTCCTAATTTATCGCAAGCGCCATTTTACATGTGGATTTACATGTACATTTCCACGTAAAAATATATTGGCTGAATTTCTTCTAAGTGGCATTTTACACGTAGATTTACACGTGAAAAATAGGTTAGCTAAATTCCAACTAAATTACATTTTACACTTGGATTTACACGTGCATTTACGCATGTAGTTCCATTTTGAGGTGAAAAATGATACAAGAAAATGATCTAAAGTGCCATTTTACACGTAATTGAGACGTGCACAGTTGGGAGGGTACCATATGTGCATGTGCACAGTTGGGAGTATCCCATCTATGAACGTGAACTGTTCATAGGGTACTATCTGTGCACGTTAAAATGTCGATGTGCACAGTTGAGAGTGTCCTATATTGTGTGAGTTTACAGTTAGGAGACTCCCAACTGTGCACGTCGAAATTTCCGCGTGCACAGATGGGCCGGTGCATAATCAAGCACATCGATCCGTGAGAGACAAGGGGACAAACAATAAACAAGCACCCCGCAACAAGGGATGCAGTGCAGTGTGCGGCGCACGTAGTACGCTTAAGGTTTTAAATTTGTTAAATTATGTTCTATCATCGATCTTTTTAAAAATTAGATATGTTATACAAGATGAATTGAACATTTTTTTGTGAAAAATTGTGGCGGTACACCAAGCATACCCCATAAAAAGGATTCCCAAAAAATTGGAAAACAATTATTTAACGGTTCTATTCGCGAAAATTATTTCATAAATTTTTTCTAACATTCTACAATTGAGACCGATAGCCGTTCTCGAGAAAAACTCATTTTTCGATTTTTCATCTAACCCTCATAGGTCCCATAAAAATTACTTCTTAAATATAATCTTTTGGGAAATGTATTCTTAGATCAATGCCAACTTATTGTAAAAATCTCAACCAGATTCGAGCGGGGGCAACACATGCATGCTTATCCAGCTATGCCCAAATCAAATTTTATTATTACTAATCTTTTACGTCAGAGGGGGTGGGACGTATATATCAGAAGCATGGTGCGTTCTGGAAGACCACACATCCATACGTGCATACTACTTTTTCACTTCTAGCTCAAATGAGGGATAATCGGGACGTAAAATTTTTCTGGGGCAGCAGCGTTCTGTACATCTTGCATTTTAAATATCTTGAAACAAAATAAATCAGAAATATAAAATTGTTTCGCTACCGTGGACGTGCGGTCTCGCGGACAGCCTATGAGCTTTAAATTGATATCACTCACCAATTACAGGCAAAACTACACGTTCTCCACCTACCTAAGGATATTATTATTTATATCCTATACATGCTCAAATAAACTGTCAATTGTATTCTTGATATTTCAGATAGCAGGGTAAAGGCATCAATGATCTAGAGTTATCCTATTGTCTATTTCGAAGATGAAATTCTCCCTATTTTAATTATTTTCTCATTTATAGTTAATTTTCATGTTAAGACTTGACTGTGATTTATTTAATGCCGTCAATAAGAAAAGAAATCATATTTAGGTTTGAGTTAAAAGAACCCAACTGGTTATTTCTCAAACAATTCTCACTTGGTAATTGTTTCTTCCAGCCTACTAATACATACATTGATTAGCAGTTCGAACTCGAAAGTTCATTGCCTCACTACCCGATTCGGGTAGTGTTTCTAGGTGGATATTTACTACCTATGTGGGCCCACCACACCCACGACGGGCCAACAGCACGCAGTATTCCTAAACGGTCACCCATCCAAGTACTAACCGCGCCCAACAATGCTTAACTTCAGTGATCTTACGAGAACTGGTGTTTTCAGCGTGGTATCGCCTACTAATAGGAAATAAAATTATCTCTATATCAATTTTCATGAATGAAGAATTATTTTTATTTTTGGAAACTCAAGAAAACTTTTGTGTACAATGCGCGAAACTCCCTTCTAAAATAATTTTAATAATAGTAGGATTATCTTTATTTTACTTTTCTTTGTTTATTTACAGTACTTTTTCTGATTACTTGCCAAAATGGGCGGAATATTTTTCTTGGATGACATCTCATCCAAAGGACATTTACAGCAACTTTACCAACGGTTTCATAAAATGTTTCTCTATCCGAATTATGTTGTATTTTTTTAATTCTACAGAAAAGCAAGTCAAAAATAGATATTTTACATAAGCTTTTCTGTATAGTTTTACAGTAAATGATCTTTTAAAGGCTTTTAAGGGGTCACTGGCTGGAGCATTAAAAAAAAAATTCTTCAAGTGTCTATGTTTGGATCTAAATTTAACTTTAAATACATAGAAGATTTGCAAAACGACATAAAAGAAGGTCCAAATGATCCTACTTTTCACTGCATAGGCTATTGTGGCCTTTACTTTCCTGGTGGAAGATACGGAGAGATTCGGAATGAAAATGATTCCCTGCTTAAAACGCTGGATAGGATCCGATAGAAACCAGATAAAACCTGATAAGTCTTGTATACGGGTCTATCAGGGCTCTATGCGGATAATTATTTCCAATCCGGAAATTGTACGGATCTATCTGGGTTCTATCAGGGAAAACTGACCAATTGCGTATTTTAGTAAAGACAACAGTGACCATCTATCCTGGTTTGTCCGGCACCTATTCCGGATACGGAAACCGATTTAAGAGACGTGTATAATCGGGTTTATCCGTGACCTAATCTGTGCGTTCACCGAAATAAACTTCATCTATGTTTGAAAGAAGCGTCTATATAGGTTTATCCGGGTCTATGCAGGAGAAATCTGGAACAAGGAAACCAAAATTCATTGCCTCTAAGTTCAAAAGAAGCGTCTATCCGGGATTATCTGTGACATATCTGTTCGTTTTCCATCGAGAAAAGAAACAAGTCCTGCCGCTTATGTTTATCTGGGCCTATTCGGGACTGATTTGGAACACGGAAACACAAATTCATGTCCTCTAGGTCCAAAAGAAGTGTCTATTCGGGATAATTTGGCACCTATCTGGAAGCTTACAATCTAAAAAAGAAACAAGTCGTTCCGTGTATGTCTATCCGGGTCAATCCGGGACAAATCTGGAACACGGAAACCGAAATTAATTGCCTCTAAGTTTAAAAGAAGCGTCTATCCGGGTTTATTCGACACCTATCTGGGAGCGAACCGTCGAAAAACAAATGTCCTACCGTGTATGTTTATCCGGGACAAATGTGGAACACGGAAACCCGAATTCATTGCCTCTAAGTTAAAAAAAGTCTCTATCCCGGTTTATATGGGACCTATCTGTGCGTTCACCGCCGAAACAAGAAGCAAGTCCTACCGCGTATGTTTATTTGGGCCTATCCGGGACTAATTTGGAACACGGAAACAGAAATTCATGTCCTATAAGTTTAAAAGAAGCGAATGTCCGGGTTTATACGGAACCTATCTGTGCACGCCTAGATTGAACCAATTTTCACTGAAATGAACATTGCCTGTCCAAGTTGCCTCGAAATTTCATTTTGGAGATGACTTCCGACTATTTCAAGCCTAAAATTAAAAAAATCGTTAGGGTCCTTTTTAAAATAACTCATTTTTTGACAGTTTATAGACCATTTGAAGGGTAGAAATGCAGAAGGAGTCAAGCGCCAAATTTTCGAAATCGGGTTTATTAGCTCAAAAAATCAGATAAATTCTAATACACATGCCTGCCAAAGGATTTTTTTGGGGCATCATTTTTCAAAATTCCCACTGAAAAAAGAACAGCTGGAGGGGTCAAGCGCCAATATGTACTTGATCCCGATCGATCATCGCGCCTGCGCAGTATTGAGAAATCACGATCGTAGCAGACGAAAGGACGCGTGTGTTTTTGTGTTTACAGTAAAAGTTTGTGGTTTTTTAAAATTCAAAACAATGCCACTTTGGTGGAAATTTTGCCTTTTATGCCTCCTTGGGCGCAGCAACAATATATAGAAATTATTCAGGGGCATTAAGATATGCATAACGATCCATATGCTGATGATGGTTACCCCGTTTTAGAATATTTTTTCTACGATTTTATAATAAAAAGTTCAACAAAAATTTTCCTTGAATATCTTGAATTAATCACATTCTACAAATATTGATATAGTACAATCTACGATAGGATAAAATAATAAATTGCTTACTTCTAATTTCAGCGGACATAATGTTACAAGAAGAAACCCAATATAAGAAAAATAATAATAATCACAGTAATTATTGCCGTTTAAAGTTGCCCGAGAAGCTTTTCTAACCACAAAATAAAAAATCCAATTTCATTTTTCTCGACACTGGTTAATTATTTTTAATTACTATTGGGTCCTTCCATTCAGTACTAACTAGGCTAAAACCCAATTTCTCATTTTTTGGAAATTTGCAAAATTATTGCTGCTATTGTCATTTGAAGTTGAAATGTCAGTTTTACGCTATTTCGAAGTCATAATTGGATTTTCAAATTTCTTGAGACTGCGTCATTTTTTTTAAACAAACTTTTTGGAAATCAATTCGTCCATTCAATAGCTAGAATTCAAATTTTTAGTTTTTTCTTAAACTACAAACTGACTCCACAATTAATGTTGAAAGATGTTAAAAGTCGATACGGACCCGAAATCTAACCTCGAAACGTGACCTGTTTCATTAATTTTCTCGAAACCGGATAGCTTTTTGTAAGCACACCTTTTTTAGTTTGATAGAGCATGAAAGTATCTCGAAAGTACTTTCTTATTTTTTTCATAAATGGTCCTGCTGAATTTACAACATGTTTTTAGTCTCTCCTGAAAAAAGTGAAAAATGGCGCTTGACTCCTTCTGCATTTCTACCCTTCATTTATCATGTATATTTCTTGGAGAAAAAGTCATATGTGATATTTTTTTGTCCTAAACCCTGTAATTTGGTGACCAAAAAAAACTACTAAATGCTCAATATCGAGTGACCTTCGGAACGCTTTTAAAATGTTGGAAAAGTGAAAAAAAAATAGTTTTTTGAAAATTTCTCGTCACGGGTACGTCGTACAACTTGAGTCTATGATTAAAAAAGAAAGTAGACAAAATTCCTAAAAAAACTAAAAAAAACAACAATATCCTAACACTAATAGTTTAGAAGATATGGCCTGTAAAAGGGATTTTTCAGTGAAATTTTTTTCGAAAATTTTAGTTTTTGTGAAATATCTTTTTCTCTGTAGATTCTACATGAAAATTGATTCATAATAAATAAAAGCAGGTTAAATTATCTGCAAAACAAAAAAAAAAACTTTGCTCTAGCTAATATTACCGCAATTTAAGCCTTTCAAAGTTGACACATTTTTATTGCACTCTATTCGACACTAAGTTACTGTAAATAAATTGCTTTCTGTGCAATTAAGGTATAAAATAGTTGGTATACAAGTAAAGATGTATCGAATTCCCTAAAAAAGAAGAAAGCTTTTTCTAGATAGTTTTGATTGCCAAATATGCCTTCGAGGATTGAGCATCTTTAAAGAATTAAAACCTTTTTTATTTCAAGCTGCTTGCTGTTCCAGGCTGTTTTCTTAAATTCTATTCTTTGGATGTCTCCTAAGTATTTTATACCTGAAAATTAAAGTATATGATCTTACACGTAATAATTGTAAAACGAAGTTGAAACCAGAACTGTTTATTAACTCAATGAACATTGGAAATTTAATTTTTTTTCTCGAGTGAATTACGGTTTTTTATCCACTAGTCTAAACCAAAATGGTTATAGTCTTTAGCTTTAAAAAAATTCCTCTCTAGCTCTGCTGGGATTCGAATCCGTAGACCGGGGTTCAAATTCCAGCGAAGCTAGAGAGGAAATTTTTCACAGCTCAACTATAATCATTTTGTTTTATACTAGTAGATCAAAAACCGTCATTCCATGGACGAAAAAAAAACTTATTTCCTACGCTAGTCGACGATATAACATCAAAACTCAAAGGTGATTTAAATGTGGCGGCCGTTGAATCCGCACATAGCTCTCAGTAAACGAACACCATACTCTGGATGACTCTTGCAGACTTTGTATCTCTGCCAAATCACTTTAAACTCATGGTGTACGGATTCCATAGCTTGTTCGCTGAAAAAGCCCAAACCCATTTGCTTTTGGTCACAAAACTCTGCTACATGACAGAAAACCGCATGAACTTTTGGTGTAACCGATATTTGTAAGTCCAGGTAGCTCCTCTTGAAAGCCGTAATATGCATTTTAAAATTGGGACCCAGATATTGACCAAAACATGCTCTAACTACGTTTTTGAAATCATCAAATGCTTGCACGTATTTCAAGCATCCCAGAGGACTATTTTTACGCAAAATATCTATTCGATCTAACAACTTCTTGCATGAATTGCCATTGAAAGCTGGACTGCCATGAGTTGCTTCTCTTTCGACGTTACATACCTTAGCCCAGAATAAAGTGACTGCATTAAATTCACTTAACATGTGGGTGAACAGAGTATTAACAACACCCAGCATTAAGTGCAGCTCAGGAGGTGAAATTATTTCTAGCAGTGTCGTATCTTCGTTTCCCGTAAAAATTGGAGAAAGAAATCTCCTTCATAATTATGTATGTAATACATAATATATATAATAATTACTAATTATTATATAATAATAAAATTGCAGATGTACTATTTATATTTAAAAATTAAAATATAAATTTATAATATTACGAAGATTTATTTTTATTTTTATCTTTATATAATTGTAAAAATAAAATTCCATTTAATTACTTTCGCGGCAAACATTTATTTATTTCGGCAGGAATGTGCGATGCCAGTTTGTACACCAATTTCATATTTGTTGGAAATTTAACCTTTATAAATTTAAAAAGTCAATAATATATTATTAATATTATTTCTTCAAAATGTTTGACAACTATTTTTCCTTTATGATGCCGTCACATGTGCGTCGCATTTTCCTCGCATTTTGTGAAGGCATATATGATAGCGAAATGCAAGTCATAACGCGCGCAGCTACGTGCCCATCATTCCATGATGGCGAAATGGACACTTTCTTGCACGCGCAGCATGAGAATCACACAGTGAAGGTTATGTGCATATCACAATTGTTATCTGGGTGGTTCCTATCAGATCCTATCTGGCATTTTTGGTCTTCAAATCTATCGCCGTTGAACCATGTATCTGCAACTGACATGCTTGCCGTCCCGGTTCCACTCTACTCGTTTGGAGTAGTTCAATGGACGAAGAACGTGCTTACGGCCCTTAATATCACCACACGTAAGATAACGCATATGCATAAGAGCTTGCATATCAATTCGTCAGTTCGGCGATTATACATTTCACGCCGTCAAGGCGGACGCAGACTTCTGAATCTCCAGTGCATTCATAACCGAATTGTTCTAAGTACAGCTTACATCGTTGCGAATGGCAGAGATCCTCTCCTGAAAATGGTCAGGAATCACGAGATAATTGGCGAAAGAGCGTTTCTTTACAAAGCCGCGGAGCAAGCGGCCGAGACCTTTGTCCTGAATTTTAACATCAGAAGTGAGAAATGTGCTAATGCACATTCCTCACTCCATCTACATGCTTCACTTCTAAAATCCGAAGCGAAGAAAGCAGAGCTTGAGAAATTTCACCAAAAGCAACTCGACAAGAAAATGCACGGAAACTTTCACGGAAATGTAGAAAAACAGTCCTTGTCGAAGGAGCAAACTTTAGCTTACCTCAGATCATCAGGGCTCAATTCAGGTACAGAGGGTTTCATTTTCGCATGAGAGTAATGAATAAAGAACCAACCCAGATGGCATGATGACAGTATGAAGAATTTAGATGACACTGGAGAAATTTTCTGCAAAACAGATGTAGTCAAAACACTGGATCACAAAAGACCACGAAGAAAAGCATAAGAGAAAGATTGTACTCACCAATTCACGTACCAAGTATAAACACAGTACTCACCTACATCCAGAACATAACACACAGAAAGCTCACACTAGAAAACGATTATAAAATACCATAAGAATGATGCGTTAACCGCATAATCACGTTGTCGGGAAGGTATGAAAAATTTCATATCAGACCCCTAAAAGAAAAATTTTAATTAGCAAAAATAACAAAATTTAACAAACTCGAAATAAGGAATGTATTAAATAAAACTAAGAATCTAAAGCAAACTTGTCATCGAGGACGATGATTAATTTAAGAAGGGAGGACTGCTAATTCCTAAAATTTTACAAAATTTCATGTAACGCTTAGCTAGGCGCAACCTACCTTACCCGACATATTTCAGGCTAACACCACCAATTACAAGCAATAGCATTACAGATTCTCTTTGAGTTTAAATCTAACTATGGCAACTATGCTACAGTCGGTAAGATAGAAACCACAAGATACTTAAAGTGTTACCATGGAGGGATAAGATCCCAGAGAATGTCGATAAGTTAACCATGCTCGATTACTGAGACTGTAATTGCAGACGCAACCGCTATAAGATAATCATAATTTATTTCTGTTACCATACGAATGTATTTATACTCCCAATAGTTCAAAGAAAAACAATAACAAAGTCAAATCCAAACATATGGAGTATGAATACACTCGTGTGTGTGAATTAAATAATAACTTGAGCGATACAAATATATGTATCGTAATTCTTATAAGTGTATACCTCACTCAGTAGAAGAACCTGTATATAGTCAGACAAAACAGCAATGAAAAGCGTCTGACTACATACATAGAAGTAAGGATAAGTAGCATACATAAAAACTGTTCATGAGAGAGCAAGAGTTGAAACGCGCACCGAGACTTTTAGCGAAGCCGATGCATTAGTCATCTGATTCACTCACCGCGAGGTATCAATATCATCGGTCACCCGAATCCAGTAACGAAGTGCCGTTTCAGAAAGTTAAAGGAACGTGTCATTTCAGAAAACTGAAGGAACGTGCCATTTCAGAATTTTGAAGGAATGTGCTGATAATTGTAAATCCTATCTTTAGCATGGGGACGCGGTACTATATAAACCCCAGATTCATCCCTGTAAATCGTCTTACGTTCTCGGCAGTCATACTGTTCACTTCGATCTACGATTAAGAAATAACTTTGACAAAGTTACGGCTTTTATCACATTGTGACCGGAGAAACACTTTGCTTGAGTCGTGCACTTTTAAGTTCTACCTTAAAATAGCTAACGTGTTCCAGTCTTGAAATAAGTCCCTTCGGCTGAGACTTTCGGTCGTTGCAGAGTAACTTTCCGGATAAAGTCCGCGGTGTTAACGTTCGTCAAAAGAATCACTATTGAATTATGTAACGAAGTTACAAGCACCCCAGTAAGGTACGACCCTGTAGGCTTAGAACCAGGAGTGGGGAGAGGACTGACTTCCTGGTTCTAATACCCAAATCCTGACCCTGGAGAGTCAGTCTTGTACTCACCGCACCTTTTGAAAGCCGTCTCTGGTTGATTGTCACGTCATTCTTGTGCCCACCCCGAGGATTTCCAACGACGCCAAGCCATCCTGAAGGACAACCTCCTATCCTCCAAAAAAACCCAGGATCAACCTGCTCTCCGGAAGTCGTGAGATTTAACA
>CAKNYM010047235.1:44152-67073 GCA_932195095.1 Andricus curvator | reverse complement strand
TTCTTTTCATCGAAGTCGAACACGAAGTTCAAAAATCTAGAGGAGCCGAGCGTAAAGCGCGATGTAAATACGCCTGAGCGCGAGGTGAGTACATAATCGAGCGCGAAGCGCTAGATAAATATATGATCGAGCGCGAAGCGCTAGATAAATATATGATCGAGCGCGAAGCGCGAGATCCAAAAGTCGCGCGCCCTAGGCGCGCTCAAACTTGCGAGCAAAGCGAGCCGCGCGCAAGGCGCGCGATGAGAATATGCCCGCGAGGCGGGCAGATTTTTTTTTATTTTATTCGTAAAAAACATTAAAAATAAAAAAAATTAATTTTTGGACAAACGATGCAAGCTAGGAAAAAAAATAATAAGACAAAAGTTGTTCACCCAAAAAAGAGATACAAATTTGTAATTGATCATTTTTTTATGGGATGCGTAGTTTTTGTTTTATTCGTACAAAACAACATTAAAAATAAAAAAAGTAAATTTTTGGACAAACGACACAAGCTATGAAAAAAATGAATAGACAAAAGTTGCTCTTCCAAAAAGTGGACGATTATCTACTGATTATATCGCCTTTGAATTTTCAAAATCATCTTGAAGTATTTCATTTTTCTTTTCTTTGTTATTATCAGTACCGTGCTCTTTTTCAGTATCATGGTTTTTATTATTTTTATCATGATTTAGATTATCATTATTGAAATTTTCGTCATTAAGCTTCTTCCTCATTATATTTGCATATATTAAGAATATATTAAGAAAATGACAAATTTCCATGAGGGACTCTATTACAGATATCAAATTCGGAATGAATTTCTCTTTAAATGTTTCTAGTTTAAAATACCAACATTATTATAATATTGGTTTCATTAAAATATTGATAATCATTCACTCTTATCATCAAAAATATCAACAATATATTTTAAAAGGAAAAACAAATTTTAATGTATAAATAATTGAACCAGAAATCTTTGAGCTGTTCAATTTATAAGACTTGAAGTTTGCGATTTTGCAGTTCAAGGGTTATTAATTTTAAATTTTTCAATTAGAAATTGTTGAAGACTTTCATTTTATACGTTTAAATAAAAAATATAAAATTTCTAAACCTGACCTAGAATAATTTTTTTTTATCGAATTAATGTAGATTGAAATATTCTTTGAAGCTCTATTTATTCAGACTCTGTGCAGATTACAAAGTCTCGCTTTGTTTGCTGGTAGCCCGAGAGCTTACTATCGGAATGCCTACGTGGCATTCCAAACTCCCGAGGAACTAGCCTGCGAGCCGACTTGAAGAATGAAGAAGGCATAAAATTTGATGACGTCTTTACGACATCGTTACACGATCTTTACGACGACTTTAAGACATCCTAAGTCCATGCCGTTAAGATGTATTTACGATGTCGAAAAGACATCGTCAGATCGTACGACGTCTTTACGCTATCGTAAAGACATCGTCACGAAATGGACATAGGATGTCGTAAAGTTGTCGTAAAGATGTCGTAACGATGTCCTAAAGACGTCGCCAAATTTTGTGCCCACTGGGAATCCACTCAATCATGTGAGGGTGAATTGCACAAACGCATGCGTGTAAAGATTTGAGTGTATGCGTGCATGGATATATGTGTATCTAGGCTTAAGTTGCGCCACAATTCTGAATGAGAAATTAACCCCAAAATAGAAAAACAGAAGAATAGAGAAGTATAAATAAGAGAAAGGGATATTAAGTTAAATCATCGAAATGCAAAATAGGAAAGGATACCATGTACAATCAAAAACAAATGAAGGTGCATTTATATGCGCTGCGATAGCGAGCACACACACACACGTAGGCACCACATTCGATCTCTCTTTTTCTCGCCAATGTATTACATAGCGCTGTCTTCTTTTTGCGCACAGCCATGCTCTTCTAAACGGCTGCCACAAACCCGAATCTCGACAGTTCATACATTCGTCCTCTGCTCTCTTCTTCTTCATTCTAATTCTCTTACGATGAGTATGTCTCTCTCCCGTCGATCGACTTAGCGTTGCACTGCCTGACAGCAAGCACATGAGGCATCAAAACAATGCCACGTGCTTGCTCAGCAATAACGCAACACTAAAAAGTTCAATTCCATATGCCTAAAATTAAAGTTGGAAATAATAAATACTAAACTCTAAGTAGAAAATTCCAATCTGCATTAATTCTGATGCAAATTGATTTTGAAATCTTTTTAAAATAATACAAAAGACTTCGAAACTCCTCACATTTGCAAAATGCTGACAAGGTTTCGACCTCGCAGGTGTAAAAGTCCAATGACGAGCGGTACTAATAAGGAAATTTTTGGCGAGCTGTATCATCCATTTTTTATTATATATACTTCTTCTCACATGCCGACACATTCTACTCATTGTAGAATATGTTTCTTGAATTTTGTCTGCTCGTGTTTATGATACCATTGATAAATAAAATTATTTCGTTGAGAATAAGAGAAACGTATTCACAACAAAAATAAAATAAAAGAAAGACGTCTCTCTCTTGCCTTCCTGCAGTTTGGGAAGCCTCCCCACCGTACACAAAATTAAATTAAAATTAAATTAAATTAACAACCCTGTGATTTATTTTTATTTTTACTTCAACTGTGAAAAATAGCACTAGTAACATTATCGTGAAACCTCATTAAAATAAAAGAATCGTATAATCAAAGCAAAATAATACGTATATTCGTTCTGTTTTACAGACTTTTTCCGTCCAATTTTTCATTAAGTTGAAGTATTTATCAGACAGTTTACCAGTTTGTATAATTATCCAAATTCTTACCTGTACTCTTGACTCAGGCAAGTTAATTTTAAGTGCAACTTCCTCGCGCATGAATATATCAGGATACCGTGTTTTCGAGAATAAACCTTCCAATACATCTAATTGTGCTCGGGTGAAGGTCGTTCTTTCTCGGCGTTGTTTCCTGGGATTACCTGTCACAGTTGAATATAAAAAGACTTTATTTCGCAATTCATTTTATCGTGAAATTACACTAAAGACGTGACGAATGTGATAATGGCTTTCAGTGGATTTGGCTGAAACTTGGTAAATATGTAGAATATAAGGGGCGAATGAAATATCCGAAAAAATTAAGAAAAGTAGATAATTTTTGCGCCCTACGGCGCTACACACTCAAAATCCGTAAAAACAATGAATCCCTATAGGGGGCATAATTTCTGAAGTGTACCCACCTCGAAAACGAAAGTTGTCTGATCAGGCTAAAAATTGGCCCAATTGTAGTCCTACTAGATAGTACTCCTCACACCAAAAATTAATTCATTTTGATAATTATTTATCAAAGTGGAGGGGGTACAATTTTGTGTTTTTTATGAAAAGCTTTACTTTCAAACGTTTGTAACTTTTGTCCTATTGCCTTAAACAAAATTTCACTTGAAATGTTTTCGATAGAATTTTTCATAAAATTTCTGGTGGTAATAACGATTTTTGAAAAAAATCAAAATTTGACCCAAATTTTTGAAAATCTAAAATAAATTTGACTTTTTTTTAAACTTGGGCACTTTTTTTTTCTTCAAAATATTTTTAAACGAAAGCTGAGATTTTTTCCTATAAGACCTTCAATTTTAAGAGTGGCAAATTAATTTGTCTTTGAGTAATAGAACGATACGTACACAAGATGCCGTGATAGGGCGGGTGGCGCGCGATTTTCCCTAGTGCGCTCACGCCGAGGTTCGTTGTGCAACGCTTTAGTGCCAGTTTTTTAAGTTAAGTAATATTACATGGTAATATTATCTGTCTTTCTGTTCGATTTTTTGGCGATAGTCTCAACAGTTGTTTTCTTTGCAGGCTTCTTTGCGGTTTTTGTTTTTTGCCATTCGAGAAGATGTCGTATTTCTCAGAGGACGAAAACTTCTTGAGTTGAAGTTTTCCGTCTTGAGTGGAAATGAAAGCGTGGTGCTGTAATGTATCTGGCATCATGACAGCTTTGTTAAATCTGGTTTTCAGTCACCCGGTGGCTAAGGCATGATTTTCTTTGCTGCTGAAACAAATTTCGGTTTCCTTACAGTTACTGTTTGCCCACTGAAACAAAGCATGGAGAGTGAGCATGTGATGTTTCGGAGAACATTGTAAGCTTGAACGTACTGCTTGTCTCTTTATATTCGCTCCTATACCATCGCATGCACCCTTACCATGAGATTTTCCATGGAAATGTCATTCAGCTTGGATACCAAAATCTTCTTCATGGACTTGGAGATTAACAAAGCTACTCCTATTTTTGAAATGTTGCCCTGTACCATCAGTGAAATAGTAGATTTTACTTGGCCTGAAATGAGTTTTCAAGTATTCTACTATTATCTTTTGATACTCGTGAACAGCCACCATGTGATGAGCTAAATTATCATTGCGATACATTCTGGATTATGAAGGCGTAATTCTCAGCAAAATCGAAGCAAATCAAAAACTCCCCCGGCAATAAATTTTCCTTCAGGTTTTCGAAGAAAAATGTAAATGTAAAAAAAATGTAAATTCAAAAGATGTATATTCTCACTTCTAATTTTTAAAGCATATTCCCAATTAATTTTATACTTACCGTAATGCAGGCCTTTGTTAATTCACCCTGCAAATGCAGAGAACAGTTATTCTAGCAGCATATAATATTACTTAACTTAAAAAACTGGCACTAAAGCGTTGCACAAAGATCCTCGGCCTGAGCGCACTAGGGGAGATCGCGCGCCACCGGCCCTATCACGGCATCTTGTTTATGTTTCGTTCTATTGCTCAAAGACAAATTAATTTGCCACTCTAAAAATTGGAGGTCTTAAAGGGAAAAATCTCAGCTTTCTTTTAAAACTATTTTGAAGAAAAAAAAAAGTGCCCAAGTTTGAAAAAAAGTCAAATTTATTTTTGATTTTCGAAAATATGGGTCAAATTTTAATTTTTTTCAAAAATCGTTATTACCACCAGCAAGCGTGTGAAAAAATCTATCGAAAATATTTCAAGTGAAATTTTGTGCAATAGGACAAAAGTTACAAACGTTTGAAAGTAAAGCTTTTCATAAAAAACACAAAATTGTACCCCCTCCACTTTGATAAATAATTATCAAAATGAATTAATTTTTGGTGTGAGGAGTACTATCTAATAGAACTACAATAGGGCCAATTTTTAGCCCGATCGGACAACTTTCATTTTCGAGGTGGGTACACTTCAGAAATTATGCCCCATATATGCTGGAAGAGGAGAGATGACGGCAGAGAAAGGTCAATACCGAATGCGAATTCGATAATGATACATGTTGCACGCATTCTCAAACTGCCGAACTCTAAGCGCTCAAGATTTTAATTTGATAAAAACGTGGATCACACGCTATTTTTTGCAACGCCCGTCCAAAAAAGTTGTGTTAGGAGAAATTACCGAAAAATACTAATTTTATATTGCATAGAGTGAACTTAAGACCCCCCACTCCACCGTATGCTGCTCCAAAACGAAAAAAGTATTCAAAGTAGACGCCGAGCGCCTGCAAGGAAGGGTTTTGTAGCCTCCTGAGACGTTAATTTAAGTCTCAACAGAATCCGACCAAGACGGACACCAAACCGAAACCATAAGGGTTTCAGCCCGGGGCTACGAAACCCTAAGAACAAAAATTCAATCATTAAAAGATTTGTTCAAGTTAAATCTAAATTTATTTCAAGAAGATACTAACACAAGTGTTTAAAGTTACCTATGCCAGTGTCTGAAGTACCTCATGTCGAAAGTGCACATGCGCAGATTTTTCACCAGGGCCTAAAGTAAGCCATATTCAAACTGTGCATGCGCAAAAATTGTTCGCACACATTCTGCTCAAATAAGATCCTTTCAGCTCAATTTAGAAGCATGAAAACGTCAACTTTTGAGGTGGGTGTTGCAAAAATAAGGTTAATATTAAAATTATATATATCGCACACTGATCTACGCGAACGAACATATCGGTCCGCATTGGTATTTTATAAACAAAGCTTGACTAAACAAACCTGAAAGAGACTGTGTTTTAAGATCTAAAATAGTTTTAAAAATTAATCAAGAAATTTGTAAGTGTTCAAAATTATATTATTTTCAAACAATTTTAACTTAAGAACAGTACAATTTAGTGATTATAAGTTGTTTATTGAAAAATCTAAATTGAAAAATGTCATTTACAAATTAAAAATTAAAAAAAAAATGTAACAGCGCAACTTTTAAAGTTTACATTCAGCACCCTGAAATTCGAACGATTCAAGGTTTATTTTATTTTAAATAATTCAATTTTATTTAGTTTATTTTTGAATATTTGATTTATGATTTCTTATTTTAAATAAACAGTAAAATATTGTTAAATATTGAAACAAACATTTTTTAATTAAAAATTTTCAAACTGTATGCCTAAAAAATGGAGTGTTTTAGAATAATAATATTTGAATAGAATTTGAAATTGAATAAAAACATTTAGTTATGAATATATTAATTAAAATGTTTTTGAAAATTGAAAAAAGATTTTGAAGTTTCAATTGGATGCATACATTTCATTAATTACTAGGGCTTTCGAATTAAAATAGTTCAATTTTCAACGTAAGGATCTATAAATTATTTAATTATGAACAGATTCAGAATCGTCTTATAAAATCAATTTTATTATCATTCTATTGTTAAGAGTCGAACTATATTTCAATTTTAAAATTAAATACTTAATTTATATTTACAGTTTATCAGCTTAACATTTTTCTTGTTTTCTTTTTTTGTCAAAGATAACCCGTGCCCCCAAGCCTTTGAAATTAACATGGGGGTTTTGAATGGGAAAAGCTTGATTTTCCAAAAAATGAAAAAAAGCTACTTGTCATAAACTTTTTGTGAATTAAAGTATTAAAAAAGTATTAAAATTATTCTTTGAACATGCGATAAGATGTTCAAAGAATAATTTCCACCCAGCAAGTTTTAATTTTGACTCCCCACCCCCCTTTCAAGCCATTGCTATTGTGCTTGGAAAGTGACCCAAAAACTGCAAAATAGCAGTTTTCCATTAAATTCATACTAAAAACGGTATTCTTTGGATTTTTTTAACAAGAATTATTTTTAATTGATAAGGGAAGAGTTTCCAAGTATTTTGTAAATAATTTTTAATTATTCAAACAATTATTATTTGTTTAAGAATTATATTTTTCTTGAAATCGTCGAAAAATATTGTTTTCGGGATATAAGTGATAGATTTTATGTATGGTAAGAATGTTTTGTTTTTTACATAATTGGTCATTATTTAAACAATTTCCATTTGTTTAAACAATCTTTCTCCCTCAAATTGTAACAAGTTATTATTCTCTGGAATTTATATCTCGAAAATAATAATTTCCCACGTCTTGCAGAGAAAAATATATTTCTTAAACGAATAATATCTAATTGTTTAAACAATTGTAAAATATTTAAAAAATATTTAAAAAATATTTGGAAACTCATCATTTATCGATTAAAAATAATTCATGTTGAAAAAACATAAGAAATACCGTTTGTAGTATGAATTAATTAGAAAACTGCTATTTTGCCTTTTTTCGGTTTCTTTTTCATTCTGTTTTGAGAATTCCCGCCAAGTATTTAAAGTCTAACAGGAGGAAAATATGCTGTGTCTAATTAAAAAAAAAGAAACAATTTTCAATATTTTTCTTGATATTTTTCTTATAATTTTTGAGTACTTAGATGTGTAACAATAATGATGAGTGTCATAATAATGAATTTTCCATAATGAAATTTCAATTTTTATTATTCTTCATGAAGTGCAAATTTGAAAGATTTCAGTTTACGTTTACCGAAGATGTTTACACATCAATCTGTCTTGGGTCGTAGTTTAGGACGCACGTGATGTTTTTTTATGTATACTTTGAACATTAAGAATGATAAAAAGATGTATGGGGCAGAAAACGTCCAACTATCCCTTGTCAAATGATGCTTCATGGCTTATTCTAAATGAAATAAGATTGTGATAAGAATTGATTGAATTTTGAATTGTATTTTTAACATTTTTTTATTTATCATGAAGATCTAGAACGTAATTCCAGCTCCCGTAACAAAAAGAGGAACTAGCTGTTGCAGTTTATTGAAGTAACGATGTTTATATACGTGAAATTATTATTAATGACTTGTTATTTTTATCGATGGCTGCTGGTTTGTCATTTCCTTTGGGAAAAGTCGTGAGATATCATTAGAATATTATTCATGAGCTACAGAATCGAATGTCTAATAGTTCTTTTCTGTATTTATTGTTTAAATTGCATTTATTATTTTGATTTATTATTTTGCATTAATTCTTTCCTTCGTCTATTCATTTTCGAATGTTTCAATATTCAATATTCTGAATTTCTTGAATTCTCTTCATTCTGTAATTGTTCTGCAATACTTGAAAATCACTAAATTCTCTAAAATCCTTGGTTTTTTCTTGAACATCCTGAATTCCCTGAATTCCTTGAATATCCTAAATTCCCTGTATTCCTTGAATATGCTGAATTCCTTGAATATTCGGAATTCCATAAATTTCTTGAATTCTAAAGTGAAAATCTCGGAATTCGTTTAATTTTCATAAATCTTTGACTTTTCTGAATTGCCTTAAATTCTTGCATATTCTCAATTTCTTGAATTCTTTGAATGTTCTGAATTGCTGAAATTCTTTCAATTTCTTGAATTGCCCAAATGTTTGAAAATCCCTGAAATTTTCTGAATTTCTGAATGCCCTGAAATACCTAACTTCTCCGAATTTCTTGAATTCCATAAATTCTTAGAATATTCTGAATTTCTGAAATTTCTTGAATATTCTGAATTCTCTGAATTCTGCTAATCTGCTAATCAACACACTTTATGACCTATCTGTCCCATGACCGTACATTTTACGGTTTAGAGATTTGGAAATTTAGGAGGCTGTCAATAACGCACTGTTTTAAGGAGAACCAAAAAAATGTATACAAGAAAAGGCATTCGTATTGGCTGGCTTCTACTCCGCACTTCGCTAATATGCACCATGGTATACATCGGTTTCGAGATATCCAGATTACAAATTAGCGGACTAGAAAAAGTTTCCTTGTGCTATTCATTAGGAAAAGCACTACAAGAAAAAAGAAAGAAAGGAAAGTTTATGTCCCTAAATTCAAAGAAATATGATGAGAAATATTAAAGCTTTTATATCAAACATTAAAATACTTCTCTAGAAGCGATTCGATCTCATGATCAATGGATCATTTTGTTCCTCAAAAGACTGACTGTAATTCTACCAGTTGGTTTTTATTGAAATGAAATTATTTATAGCTATACAGTACAAAATGTTTATTTAATCAACAAATGGTTGCAAATCTGAAACAAAGTGATATTATGAAAAACTGTCTAGTGAAATTCCGTATTAAAAATATCCCATCGTAAATCTGAATGCGTAAAGCAGACCTTAAATAACTACGTTCGATCGTAGGTTTATGAAATTGAAACATAATTTAGGGTCGGATTTACCGTCTGAATATGATTAACGTTTGGAATAATTATAGTGTGATCAACGGTCAGAATAGCGTTTAGATTTTTGGTCACAAATGCAATTAAATATGTATATGTCGTATTGGCAATTGTGACCGTTAATCCTACCCTTAATCAGACTGCGGAATTAATGTCCGACCGTCAATCTCATTTTCCAACTCCCCCATTTTTTCAGGACGACTATCACGGCCTTAAAAAATTATATGTGCCGAAGTAATTTTAAAATTCAAACAAATTTTTGCAAAGGTATGTATACAAATCATTCGATAGAACGAATTCAACAGAAAATTCTGCATAACAATTTACCTTGGAATTCTCTTGTTGAATTATATGTGAAAAGTTTTTAATATTCCGTATTACAATAGATAAATTCCGTACTATAATTTTTCAATTACAATAAAAAATTCCGTATTACAATTTTCCCAGATAGTCTCTTTTTAGTGTGTGTGCGGGGGGGGGGGGGGGTATAAATAATAATTAATATACACTTCTCGAATCTTCATGCAGATGAAACACCAATGAACTATTGATCACATAATTGTTCACCTGCAAAGTAATGACTCTCTACAAAAATGTGCG
This sequence comes from Andricus curvator, assembly GCA_932195095.1. Taxonomy (NCBI): domain Eukaryota; kingdom Metazoa; phylum Arthropoda; class Insecta; order Hymenoptera; family Cynipidae; genus Andricus; species Andricus curvator. The sequence continues at coordinate 57,023 of CAKNYM010047235.1, read as the reverse complement.
AAAAATTATTTTACAGTTGAAACAATAGTTGAGATTTGACATAAATTGAAATAAATATCTAATTAAGATGCTAATCAGTAATATACGAAGTCCATTTCAAAAACCTTCTTCTCATACGTTCATTTTTTCATGATCATAAGCAACTTATAAGCTGACCACATGCTTCTAGGTCCATCCTAATGAACAATTATTATTTCTCAACGACATGAACACGGTTTTTCTCCTCGTCCTTTGTGAAGTTCTTATTCCTGAAATAATGTAACAAAAAAAACTTGATAACTAAAATATAAAATTATAGAAAAATAATTATTATATCGGATTAGTTATTATATCAGTTCAGAATAAATAATTATTGACAACAGAAGCGAACAGTTTCTAAGAATTGTTTTTTCATATGAAAAGATAAAAACAATTACTGCAGGATAATCACATAGATTATCAACTGCATGTCAAGTAAAAAAAACGAATTTCTTCATCATTTTTCTGGAAAATATTGCGTCAATAAATTCACGACTTATATATTTCTTTTGAACCGTTCACGAAATTATTTTATTTTTATATACTTTTGCGAAAGCTGCAAGTTTCTTTTAGTTTCTTTGCACAAATTATCGATAACAACATAGTAATATTCGATTGTATTATATCAATACTTACCACAATTTGATTCCCGTCGTTGTTACCTATTTTGAAAAATATTATAACCACCAATTTCCGTTTTTACTTTTGAAGCACTTTTCAAATATTTGGAAAAATCGCGAGCGCAGACGCTAAACTATAATTCCCTAGTCACTGCGCGGCTCGAACTTATATCTGTCGGAACACTTTGCAGCAAATTCCCTCCTATCATCTGATTGATCGAAAAACTTACTCCGCAAAACAACTACTCTGCTAATAAGTATCCATGGGACTGCGCCCTCACAAGCAACTAATAAACCGTATTGGATACCAAACCAGCAGATGCTTTTGTTTTTTCAAAAACTTCCTAACGAAGCCAATTCTCATGCAGATTTTGGCGATGAGGAAAGCTTCACTGATGACGCATTTAAATCTATCTAACTCCTGTAACGAGGGAACAGATTCGAGAATTGTATACATTCTGCGATCCTATTCCTCAGTTACATGGGCATGTATCGTATGATATTCTTTGCAAGATGCGTCAGGGACTTTGCGATGAATTTCAGAAAGTCATTTTCCACTATTCCAGCTGGCAAGCTACAAGCATGTCCATTGCTACGGTAAGAGAGATTACGATAATCATTCTGCGACAATCTTTCTGTTAGCATAAGGGACGTCATTTGGTGAAACCTGCTTTCATTGTAGCTCCAGAAGGGTATATACTTAATATACAAGAACCTTATTTTCTGGACACATGAAAAAATGATGCAGAAATGCTTGTTAGTGAATTTGAAAGGAATGTTCAGTACACGAGAGCATTGTTCGACATTGAGAATATTTGTATAGATGACAGAGGATACGAAGACACCGAACCGCTGTGAGAACGATTGTGTATTGAGTCTAAGATACCGCCATTTCTCCAAGCAAGTCAGTGTCAATTATCAACGGAAGATGCGAACGAAACATTGCTGATAACAGAATTAAGATGGATTGTCGAATCTAGAAATGGCCACCTAAAATTCATTTTTAACGCATTTGACAAAACGATTTCGATTGATCACCTGCGTAACCTCCGAGATTTCTTCCATATGGGTGGTGCCATTATTAACAGATATCATCCTGTTATTAGGATGCAAGGTACTACTGTAGAAGCTGCAAGAGAATACTTAGCGACAGCTTGCGAGGCTAATAACGTGCAAGCACGCGCAAAAATAGACAATACGCGCTATGGAAACGCAAACTAGTATCGCTTGCATGTTCAACTTGCTCCGTCTCACATTAAAGACGAGCTGCCTAGGACCAGACAATAATGAAACAATTTTCCGCTGTAACTGCACATGTAAATTAGAGGCCAGAACTCTGGGCATGTGAGCACATATAGCAACAATTTTTTGGATTCTAGGCTATGCCTAGAAACTATTTTTTCATGGTTTTCCCAAAACATAAGGACCAACACCCGTGCGATTGGAGCAATGCGATATAACTAAATATTCTATTAGCATATATATGGCCAACGGCCATACCACGCTGAAAAACCCAGTTCTCGTCAGATCACTGAAGTTAAGCAGCGTTGGACGCGGTTAGTACTTGGATGGGTGACCATTCAAGAATACTGACATGAGTGCTGTTGGCACATCGTGGGTGTGGTGAGCCCACACTTGTAGTTATTTATAACTACAAGAAAAACCTAGAAACACTACCCGAATCGGGTAGTGTTACGCCTACCCTGAAAGGGAAATGGTTTAATGGTATATATATCGGCACTTGGGACTACCACACTATTTCTGACCTTACAGCAGCCAGTATTTCAAGCGAGTTTATATTTTAAGCTCTTGACGTTCGCTTGTTTTAAGAAGTGCGCGATATGTATCTCTAAAATAACTGCGCTTTGTGCCGACTTAATGCTGTCACCTCATCCTTGTTTGCCCCTTATAATCTACATATTTACCAAGTTTCAGCCAAAACCACAGAGAGTCATTTTCCCATACATCTATGAAAATGACACCGGATCCCAGTAACATCTCGGTAAATCACACCGTTGACCACGTCTCACGATGGTGAGATGGGTGACCACAGGGCATGACGAAATCATAGTGACAGGCCGGAAAAACCCTCGTGTGTCTTTAGGACACAAATTGACCCAAGGATGACAGCTTTCTGGATCCATCTCGCAAGTGCCTTGGCATGTTTTTGGCAGGCGGGTATGGCTTCAAGGCTACGAACCAGTGATAGTTTCGCACCTGCGAAAGTACTGATCACAAGGACAAATACTCTAACCGAATATTTCGGATACAGTCGTTGGAGCTGCCTTTTAAGGTCTTGATGCCTCTCCTCCTTTTCCTTCTCCTTGGCAGTGATGTTGTAGTTGGCCGGAGCCAAAAATCGGATCACGAATATAGTTCGTTTCTTGAGGTCTTGGAGAACGATGTCAGGCCTCGTGTGTGCAATCGAGACTGCTGTCTGAAAATCGTAGTTTCAGAAAATTTGGCATTTCTCCTTTTGGACTAGGATGGTAATAAAGCACTCTTAAGGCCGCATTATGTCTGTAGAGATACGTCATTCCCGTGTGAGTGGGACACCCGGATAGTATGTGTTCTAGGTACGCAGCGTATGCATGACATGCTCTGTACCTGTCGCTGGGAACTTCTTGACGTGAAATAAGGTCACGGCATACTAAGGTGGAAATTACACTGTCCAGATATGCGAAGAAAACCCTTTCGTACCTGAATTAAGCCCTCATGGTCCGAGGAAAGCAAAAGTTTGCTGCTTCGACATGGACTGCTTGTCTACATTTGTGTGAAAATTTCTGTGCATTTTCTTGTCAAGTAGCTATTAGCGAAAATTTTCTACCTCTGCTTTCTTTACTTCGGCTTTTAGAAGTGAAGCATCTGAATAGAATAATGCAGTTTCCTCACTTCTAATGTTAAAATTTAGGTTTCGGCCGCCTGCTCCGCGGCCTTCTAAGAAACGCTCCTTTGCCAATCATATCGTGTTTCCTGGTCACTGTTAGGAGAGGATCTCTGCCATTTTCAACGATATAAGCTGTACTCAGAACAATTCGGTTATTAATACATTGCAGATTCCAAGCAAGTAGAGTAGAACCGAGACGGCAAGCATGTTAGTCGCAGATACCTTGTTTATCGCCGACAGATTTGAAGATCAAATCTGTCGAAGAAGGTGCTTGTATCTACTTAAGGGAGACTCCTTTACTGATGTTACATCCTGAATGCGGCTATGAGGCACGTCCAGGTATGTATAGGTCTTTCCAGTGCCAAGGTGTCTAATAACACGTATATCCACAAGCTCAGGATTTTCAGGAACGCCAGTAATCTTTCCTTTTATAGATTAATCTTGGCAGACTTGTCCAATCCAAAGTCCATACCAATCTCTCCTGTGTAGTCTTTGACGATATTTAAAGCAAGTTGAAGTTTTGCTTGCACCGAAAGCATAGATCTTCAGATCCACATAAAATACATGAGTGACATTATGCTCGCGTTGATTAGCTTAGCAGCAGAGATATCCAGGATAATTGAGTTGTGCGATAGATAGAGGCAGAACTGTGATGCAAAAGAGCAGAGGGCTCATGGTATCGCCCTGAGAGACGGACAATATATGTCCTGCTTTCATTGGTTTCGGTTTCAGTTCTTTTGGAATCGAATCGAAGGGCCTATGACAAAGCCACCAGACGCGTCCTCTGGTTGCGGATAGAGGGTCCCTGTACCAAGGGTTTCTGCTGAATATGCTTACAGTAATTAATGAGCAGTCGCAGACAATTATGCAGGAGTGGTCCCGAAGGACTTAACTCTTCAAGCGAAAGCGTAACAACCGTGCCGAAAGATGAATGTCTCAAACGGTGACTCTGAGATACCGGGTGACCTCTTTAGAGCATGCAGCCGTATCCTTGCATGAGATGCTCTACAAGGATGTACGAACGCTTCTCCCTAGCTGCTCGTGGGAACAACAAACATAGTCGTAGTAAGTGTGGTTCAAAACAATCGATTGCGCAGGGCTTCCGAAAATGGGTCAGATAACAACGCCGACTACCCTAGAGTTGAAAGAGCCAATCAAGATAGATTCAATGCGATGAACCGTCAAAATCTTAATACTTTTGAGTGGAAGACCGAATTTGGGACGACCTGCTGGAGTACTGTGGTACCGGTATGGCCCCTCAACGAAAAGGTTACATAGCGCGACTGCATGAACCGTGGTGAGAGAAACACCCTAAGCTCTAGCATTTTTCGCAGCAACGACAGCAAAACCGTGTCAGGTAACGCCGGAAAAGGGGTTATATAAGCGGAGCGCCTACTCAACCGGAGCCAGAACAAGCCAACAAAAGAAAAAAAGTCGCGACGCTGAGACCAACCGTGGGCAGGCATCCAATAGAGGAATAGCGATGCTTTAGGACGAGGAAAAATATCAACATTCAGGTTTCTCTCAAGCCGAAACATCTGGCTGAACTGGATGACGAGCTTCGTGGAGATTTTTCAGAAGTATCTGACCTCTGGACTATCAATTGTAGTGTCTATAATGCAGGTAGGACTTTGTCGGATGCAAACTGTAAATCAAACCCAACAGCTGATCATAAGACCAAAAGACGAATGCATCAACTCAGCACCAATATAGGCTGGGCAAAAGAGTACGCGTTTCGCATTCAGTGTATGATTGACTACATAACATCTGGCAGAAATGCCACTGCCAGGGATCGACAGTTCGCGCGCGAACTGCGGATCCGCCATCACACACTTAATGAGTCAAAGCTGCTGACCATCAGAGAGCATATTGTTGACAGAATATGGGTTCTATCTAACGTCAGGAGAAGTCTAGAGAGGAGAGAGGTGGGTCAGAGAAAATCAACAGTTTTTCTCTCACCCATCTCGAATCTTCCAAGACCCTCAAGATAATGTCGACGACCCGACCAAACCAGAGGAGGTCGAGGAATTTTTGAGAGAAGTCTAAAAATTCCAGCATCCACTGATAGAAAACTCCAAGAACATTAATAGTTTCAAGGAGCTGTGCAGTGTCCCCATAAAACCTGAGGAGGAATGTCCACCTATCACTACCGAGGACGCGATAAAACTGTAGAAAGGCGTGAAGAAATATTCCGCTCTAGGACCAGATGGTTTCAAGACCTGCTAGTGGAAGAAGTTTCCTTCAACCCACCAGCATGTGGGCCGCATTTTACCTCATATCTAAATTCAGAAGAGCCTATTCCGGAATGGTTGGTGGAAGGACGCACAGTGCTCCTCCAGAAGATGGGCAACTTGTCTGACCCAAAGAATTATAGGACAATATCTTGTCTGAACACGCGATATGAGAGCTTCACAGCTATCTCAAATGATAAGATTGTTAAGACAATCGGATCTGTGTGGCGAGAGATGTATGAAGAACGCTGCTGAAAGAGAGGCGTATCAGGATGTCCGGAGAACCTGCTTATTGATAGATGTGTCTACAAAGACGCAGCATCATACTCGAGCTACCTATAAATGGCCTGTATTGACTACCGGAAAGCTCTCGATTCAACCTCTCATAGACTTATCATCTGCCTATTGGATAGCTTAAAGTTTTCTCCACACATCGTGAGGTGCATAGAGAGATTGACGCCGCTTTGGCAAACCAGATTTACTATCTCATCTGGAAAATATCGTGTGATAACTAACAACGTCACCTTTCAGAGAGGTGTTTTTCAGAGCGACGCCATGAGCCACCTCCTCTTTTGCCTCACATAATTGCCACTATCTCTCGCACTTCGCTATTCCCAAGGGTACTAGCTCTAAAGATTGCCAAAGAGTATACTTAAGAGATTAAAATAGAGTTTGGGTTAGGAAAATGCGCCAAGATTAATTTGAAGCCAGGAAAACTTAATTGAATCCCCGAAGACCCTGATCTCGTCCATAGAAGCGCTATAATCTTGAATGTCTTCATAACAGGATTATTCTGGGTACAGCAAATAAAGCCGCAAATGGATGAGATCCTCTTCTTAAACTGGTCAGGGAACGCGAAGAAATGGGCAAAGGAGCGTTTTTGACAAAGCAGTGGAGGACGCTGCCAAAACAATTGGCCTTGAGTTCAATATCAGGTGTGAGCCACTCCTGAAAGCCCTAATTAAGAAAGCACAGGAGAAAAACTTCTGTGAACAGCTCCTTGACAAGAGGATGCACGGCATCTTCCACAGGAATGTGAAGGATCAGTCGATGTCGTATGAGCTAACGTTTGCTTTTCTCAAATAATCCGGATTGAAGCGGGCACGGAGGGTTTCATTTTGGCGTGTCAAAACGGTGTCGTTTCAACTTTAGCATACCTCCGTCACATTTTAAGCCAAGCCATTCCTGATAATAGCTGTAGATTGTGTCATGCACACCCCGACCACCTAGGACACATACTATTTAGTTGTATAAGTCATGCGAGTACGACGTGCATTCGAAGGTACAATGTGGCACTAAGAGTGCTTTATTACCATCTCTGTTACTCTTACGGTATTAGTCTTGACACCACTCTGCCAAACGCTTCTAGGGAAATAGAGTCAATTATCCAAAATATCATCATCGGTGCTCTTGAAAGTACCAAGCTTTCACTGGTTAATAGCCTGAAAAGCATCCTTGCGTGTCAACGGAATGCTAAGACACTTGCGGGGGAAATGTAGAAGGCGTTCGTCCTTAGGTCGCTCTGTGTCCTCAGGGCTACACGAGGCTTTTGCTGGATCTTCGTATTGAGTCTGTCGCAGGTTGTAACCACCTATCTGACGGTCGTGTGACGTGGTTACAGCTAGTGGCGGTAGCTTAAGCAAATTTTTCCCGGCTGTTTTTGTTTTTTGGTTTAGCTGGATTCTAAAAGAAGTAAATTTAGTTGTCTCGTGATTTGTTTTATTATTGCAATTTTCAATGATTCTGATCCAACTCTAGCAGGAATTGTGACGATCTTTAAACTGTGATCTATAGGTTCTTGATAGTTTTTGGTGAATCCTTTCAACTATATAGCTTTAAGGTTGTCGTATCTACGAGAATACGGCTTGAATTCCTTCTTCTTTTAACTTCTCTTACCACTGATCACCACTAAATTACGTACCGTGATCCGTTACGATTTTTCTGGCTTCCCATATTTTTTATATAATCGTTGAAAATCTGGTTAATTTGCTGCTTTGACTGTTGCTCTTCTCATTGGATATAATTTGTCGTATTTGCTGGAAGCATTTACTATGGATAGTATGTATTTGAATCCTTCCCTGGATGCCGGCAATTGTCCATTAAAATCTATGGAGAGAATATCGCCACGGATCTTCGGAGCGTAACTCTTCAATTTAACATAGCATCAACATAACACCCATTTTGCTTGATAATTTTTGGTCTATTTTGGTCACTAGATATACTAGGTTTTCACAAATTTCTAATTTCTTAGCTTTTCCTTGTTGAATGTCCTTAAATCGTTGTTGTAAAATTTGATCATTTTTTTGTTCATGTTTGAAACTTTTTAGCCTTTTACGCAATTTAGACGATAGTTTTTTGACGAGTACTTAGAGAAAGATCTTACCCTCGTTTAAATCAGATGGATACCTAGATTCATGTGATAATAGTTTGTTCAGTGTGTCTGCAACTGTGTTGCTTTTTCCTTTGCGGTGTTCTATGTCAAACTAATAATCCTGGATCGCCATGATCCATCGGGTGAGTCTTCCACTTACCAATTTCCAGGTTTTTAAGATAGTAAGTGCCTTATGGTCAGTTTCAATGATCAAGTTGGCACCAAAACATAAGATTTAAATTTTATTAGAGCCCACACTGTAGCTAGAGGCTCTTTTTTCGTAATGATGTATGATAATTCAGATTTCTTGAGAGGCCTGCTGGCGAATGATATTCGTAAATGCTTCTCTTCTCTGTCAGTTTTGTGAAATACGGATCCTAGTACTACGTGAATGGCATCAGCTTATAGATGAAACTGCTTAGTTGAATCGGAGTATGTAAGAATAACGAATTCGCAAAATAATCCTCTGACTTTTTTTAAACAATCTTCTTCTTATAAATCTCATATCCATCGATGTCCCACTTTTAATAAATCTAGAAAAGGTTCATACTTTTTTTTTACACGAAGACATATTTACCTCAACATTTTCTTAAGTACTATTTTCCGGGCATTTTTATTGGTAAATTTAGAATATTAATTCGTTAAGTCCAAAAAACCCATTAATTTTTTCAAATTTCCTAGCTTTGAAAGTTCATGAATTACCTCTATCTTTTTTTGATCTGCCTTTATTCCAACAGGCGTCCAAATGTGTCCCAGAAATTGCACTTCTGTACGGAAAAATGAGATATATATCAAATTTTACCGTCACGTGATGATCTTGCAGGCGTTGAAAAGAAAGGGCCACCTTTATCATAAAACTCGTACCAATATTGTGTCAACGAGTACAGTCATGCGCACTAATACCGTTCCGGTTTTAGCGAAGATAGTTGAAGTGACTAGCGAAATTTAATTTTATGTACCGCTTTTCCTATGTTTCAATCAATTTCGCGGAACATGGCAACGTATTCAGGGTATAACGTTGATATGTCACTTGAAATCATGTTGTAACTATATCTAATTTTTCCGGTTTAGTCCAGTGGTCGGCAAACTACTGCCGCGCGGCAGTCCTAGCTGCTGTTGCGGGTCGAGTCAGAATCTCGTGGTAGTTGCTGCTGCGGCCAAGAAGGTCCAAACCGCCACAAATCTTTCCTTCATTAAGCGGTTCGAGTAACGGGGATCAAAAGTAGAAACAAAAAATTCTTTAATTTCAAAATTAGCATTCTGAAACCTCGAAATTCAAAATTGGTGAATTTTTTCGAGCGAAAAGAATCTAAAAAACGTATTTAAAAACAAAAGATTAATGAACTATAACACTTTTAGTTTAAAATTCAGTTTTTATTATATTTCCTCAAAACATTGATTTTTAACTGCACAAGTACAATTTAAGATATATGTAATCGCAAGAACGTCACAGATTTCGAATTCAAGACTGTAAAATCGATAATATAAGAATTTAAAAGAAAATTGATTTGTCACTTTTTATTCCCATTGAGTATCCCGTCTAACAATGAACCCACACCAAGGAAAGCTAACCTATCTCCGGAAAAACGTCGCGTTGACGAACAAAGTGCGGCAGGGTATTCTTTTTCTGATTTCAGGATAAAATTAGTTGGCGCTCAATAATTAATCTAAACCGAAATTAAGACAATCAATTAATCAATTTAGTGCACTTACAAGCGTTGCCATACTTATTTTCAAACCAAAAGGAGTAATCCTAAATTCATAGCATTTACCTTAGAGTGGTCCAAAAAAAGCGACTGTTGAAATGTGCATGGGCGACTGGAAATTCGTATAGCCTAGGCAAAATCAGATTATGCCTATTTTTTGTTTTGTTGTAGAGTCATTTTTCATCTTGCTAAACTGTTTTCAAAATTTCTGAGAAAGTAATGTTAGTGATCAAATGGTGAGTCCACTCTAAGAATTCACCTGCCTGGCCTGTGGCCACTAATCCGCTCTTCGTTCTGGTTATTCTTATGCTTTTATACCTAGAGACCTATGCCCTTAAACTTTATTACTTGAGAGTCGAGGTCTCATTGTTCTGCCACTACCGTTAGGGTTAGTTTGTATTCCGAGACACCAACAAAAATCGGGTGAGCGCGGTTTATTGCAATCGCCATACCGGCTTCACCTGTTAACCTACGGGCGAACTCCAAGTACAAATTATCAGTTTCTACTCATTTTTCAAACCATTTTTTTATGGAAAATCTTTGACCATTATAGTTGTTCTTTTCCAGATTTATTCTGAAACGTTTAAAGTATACTCTGAACAAATTTCACTTTACACAAACTTATCTAAAGCGTGCACTAAGTCTGCAAATATTGCAATTTTGGTAGAATCCTCCTTGTAGTACAATGTTAAACAATGTTGCACAATGTTAAACTCCATAAGAGCAACAATTGCTTTTAGCAAGCTGAAAATGAGTCTACATCAAAACAAAAAATAGGCATATCCTGATGTTTCCTAGGCTATACGATTTTCCAGTCGCCCATGAGCATTTAAACAGTTGCTATTTTTTGACCACTCTCATTTACCTTTTTGTAAAAATTCAGTACATTTAATTGAGTTTGAGTGCAATCGCACCTGCCAAAAACTGCTAACCAAAAGATTTACACAAGCGATATAAGAGCGTTGAATAATTCCTAATTCTAGAAAGGTTTTAATTTCCTCATTTACCTCAACCCTTAGAAATATCGGCACGAGATAAGGTCTCATTCAGAACGGTCTTTTGTGATCGATTTGTAATTCATGTTTGTTGAAATGAATCATTGAAATCCAGAACAGTGCATTGAACTACGTTTTCTTCAATTTCCTCATCAGTTAATGCGAATGGATTTTGGGTAATATCATAGGTTTCAATGTCATTTATGTCTTTCACAACATTCGGATAAATTTCTTCTGCAAATAAATATTTTTCTGAGCAAATAAAATATTTCTCTTCTTAAGAATTTTCAGGATCAAATATTAAATGTATTCTTTTTATATCCTTGTCCAAAAACTTAATCTTTATAGTTTTATTCTTATCTATCAATTCTATTGTGTTATCATGAAAAAAAAATTTATTTCTTAATATATTGAATGAATCAACCCCTATTATATAAGACGGTCAGTCTTAACCTTGATAGTCTTTGAAAATAAAATTAAATATTCTAGATAATAGGGAAAAATGTTAGTTCCATACGCTCCTGACTCAACGGTGAATTTTGAACGCGAATATGAATACGCGCGTAAAAGTGATTTCGCGAATTTTGAACGATCGATAATTCCGCGCATTCCGCGCATGACAATAGGAAATGGTGGGGATAATGTGGGTCTTCGTGGGTCCCGAAGCCAGTCGAAAAGCTTGAAGAGTTCTATTCAATTTGGGATCTCAGAGGGTGAGCTGCGTTTGAAGTTCTCTCTGAATTCAGAGAACTTCAAGCCCGAAGTTCTATTCTGAAAGTTCGTTGACCACGAAATTATGAAAACCTATACTCATTTTAAGAAACTTTTTGGTGCTTGAGATATTTGACACGGGTTTTTCTTTTAATTCAGTGAAATCAAACAATAAATTATATGAGTGAATAAAATTAAAGTGAATTGACATTTGGTTTCGTGACAGCTTTGCACTTCTTTTAAGAAGACCTCGGTGTGTGAGACTGAATGCTTTTATATTCAGAATGGAAGGAGTAATTATTACGAATCACTTTCTGAAAATAAGTTTTCTAAATAATTAAAGGAATCTGTATTATCATTAGAGAATAACAGAATTTTTCATACTAGATGGAGCTATGAATTAAAAATTATTTTTATTTATTTATTTTCTTATTATTATTTTATTATTTATTATATTATTATTTATTTTATTATTTATTTATTTTCATCTAGTCTGAAAGAGACGCTAAAAATTCCTGTTATTCTCTAATGATAGTACAGATTCCTTGAAAAATTCGATTTGTACCATACAGCATAATAATGCGTGTATTTCTGAAAAAGGTTTCTTCTCCCGATCTCTCTAGTAGCTTAATGGGAAAGCACCTGGCCGGAAATCAGAAGTTCTGTGGTTCGACTCGATCGAGGTAATTTGTGGAACTATCATACACGAAAATGAATTTAATTCGAATGATGAAATAAATGTATGCATTGAGACTGTAGAAACGGATCATGAAAATGTTCAGGTGGAACGCGGCACTTTCTTGGACGGAATCCGAGAGATTGCGTGTATATCGAGATCGAGTAAATAAAACTATTGAAGAAATGATTACAGCAGTTATTATTGAAAGTTCAAATAGTTCTTACTGTAATCCACTCAGAATAGCAGTTAAAAATTATGGTTCTGTTAGAGTATTCTTGGACGCTAGGTTTATTAACGAGATTATCGAATCCGACCATGAGTCAACACCTTTAATCCAAGAATTGATACAAAAGTTCTATGGAACCAAGTATATGTCGACTTCAGACCTGGTCAATGGTTACTGGCAGATACCATTGGAAAGGGAGTCGCGAAAATATACAGCATTCCTGTATAATTCAAAGCTATATCAATTCCGTCGAATACCTTTTGGAGTAAAGACGGCTGGTTCAGCCTTCATTCGTTCGCTGGGTCAAGTTTTGGGAAATCAATTCTCTAATGTTTCAACGTTGTATGTTGATTATTTGTTGGTGGCTACTTCGGGAAGTATTATGGAACATTTTGAAGCAATTAGTAAAATTTATCAGGTTCTTCAA